>JABUQX010094343.1:0-15000 GCA_015478945.1 Trachelipus rathkii
TATAGTACATATGCTTCGAAAAGAACGACGGCATATGTAAGATACTCGCAGAAGTATCAGGAACAAATATTTAATGTGCAAAATTTATAGATAATAATAATATGATAAAAAAGCTTAATTTTATCAAGAACCTATATATTATTATAGAGAAATTTTATGCACTCACATATCTATTTATAGAAATATTAGTAATGGACTTCTTAAATATTTAGTAATATCGTGTAGAAATATGTTATTAAAATGATTTCACTTTTACTATAAGAATACAGAACTATCATATATTCTAAAGATATAAATATGCGAAAGGATTATATTCTACTCGAGAGAGTGATATATCATTGACAGTAAAGAACGTACAAACTTGCGCCAAAATAATATAAAGTAATGATATATATTATATACGGTATACCGCGTATGAACATACAATGTGGAGTAGGTTCCGCTAATCATTAGATAAAGTCCAAAAAGGTATATTCTATGGGTATGGATAGAATAGAATTAATATACCTCATTATTATGAATGAATGAGATTCGAGTATTAGGGCACACCTAGCAACGACTAGGTCATATATGATGTTCATGATAAATATCGGTGCTCATACTTATTGCGTAGGAATTCTAATTTTATTTAGTCACTATATTAGATCTCTCCATACGTAGATAGAGAATTGCCCCAAAATATTGTTCTACAGCGGACCACCAGAGAGTTAAGAAACAGTATTCAGTGAGTCACAGTTGGCTGTACTACATAACTATGAATTCAAATCCAGAAAAAAGTGTAGCGGAATGTGTGCATGATAGCTCATGCACACTGTATGTACATATGCGTACTCTCTATAACTACTACAGACTCAGCATTTTTAACTACTGATTCGCGATGATTGAGTGAAGCCTACCGCAGAACTGAGAGTGTTCTATTTAAGGTAAGCAAACATCTTCACTTATAGAGCCATTTGATACGTACTTTTCCTACTCAATCTTAACTTGTCCCCATATATATATATTAACAATTTGATGTATTAATATATATAGTATATCTATATGTATAGTTTTTTTATCTATATATATAGTTGTATTTTTTTGATATATGAGAATGTACTGTGACTAGTATGAAATAGAATAGATCAATCAATATCATAAATCATATTTTATAAAGTCTACAAAAATAGAGATTAAAGTTGTAGATTTATTAATGTCATTTATTACTTAAGTTATGTAGTACACTACTCATTACCTGTACGAGTATAAAACTTACTTAACTATAGAGCGAGTAGTAAATAGCTCACATGACCTTAAAGTAGTGATAATACGGAGATTCATTATCAGGTTACTACTAGTAATATATATAATATACGAATCAGGAGTCAACAATTACTCACACCTAATTCGTACTACCCTACAAATGTGGTGGGATAATATCACACATTAAAGAAACAACCCACACTTAATTGGAAAGGAACATAAAAGCACTGTTATTATTATTATTGATTATATTAGATTATTTATATAAAATTTCAATGTATTATATAATATATAATTCGTTTAAAATTAAATTTATACTTAGTAATTGAATTCTCTATGGTTGAGGGACTATTAGAGAGTGCTATTCTCCAGTGACTCTCCTGAGGACCAGCCATAAGTGCGGGCAGTTCTTAATTATTATATTCCATTGTAATTTATGGCATTGGGGTAAAGAGTACCCTCTATAGGTAGATATAATTTATTATCCTATTTTTGAATTCTTAGTATTATAGAATTTTTATATAGTTTATTCCATATATTAACTTAAATATAAGATTGAAACATATGTTAATTGTTTCTTGATTAAGAGATATATTATGTTAATTTAATGAGAATTTTAATATATATAATTATAAATATTAATAAAATTCTTTTATTTTCTTATATATTACAAATCGTTCATATGTTAGTTATAATTATTATAATCCTCTATAAAAAATTTAAATTGAATTATTACTTTAACTAAATAAGCGTTGAGATAATTAAATTTCATTGGTTGTAGAGCCTGTATGTCTAAAGCTTATTCAGAACCCATATATTTAAATTATTTAGTGAATCTCTTGGTTTGCTTAATTCCTATTTTACATTTTGTAGGTCATGTTATAGTGTTCCACAATAAAAATCCTACAAATATATAATAAAATTACTTATTAATTATATATATTATTAATATATTATTAATTTAATTACTATCATCTATACGAGAATATGCTATTATATCTCATATATATTACTATACAGTAGTTAATGTAAGTGACAATATATAGATATATATTACTAATATATAATTTAAATAATTAAACATTTAATATTAATTTGATATAAAAACTAATTTTTATATAATATATAATTGATTTAAAATATAGTTTTAAATATTATAATAGCTTAATAAAATAAAATTATTACATTATTATATAAGTAATAAGCTAAATTATCACTTGGCAAAATAGCTAAGATAGTGTATATATTTTTCCATATTACATATTAATTATTATTAGAAGTTAAATATATGAATTATTATATATCTATAAATATATATCACTACTATTATATTTGAAATCAGGTGTGGTTTCGAGAGATATTTCTTGTAACTCGTATGAAAGAATAAGCAAATGTTAGTTTTAATAATTCCTTTTCGAGCTGCACACTTGAGGCTGGGCTCATGTAATTCAAAATCATTTATTGGTTTAGATTTAATGAACCTGAGGTCATCTCTGATTACAAATTCAGGTGCGTGCCATAGCTTGCCTCGACTACGTGTTTACCTAACACGTTGTAAGAGATTGCGATTCCTAAATCTCGCTAACTTTCCGACTCCGATTCGAGTCACCTTCACCTAAAAACGCTCTACGCTCATTTTCGGCCCACAAAATCACGATAGAAATACAAAACACTTCGAGTCAGTGGCTTGAAATTCCTACAATCCTAAGAATTCTTCTCTGCTCCCGCCTATCTTCAACCGCTGATTGCAATGGTATTACATTAAGGAATAAAAATAGTAGTTAAATGCTATGGAGGAGGTGGAGTGAAGAGCATAAAAGAGATTATTTATGTGAGCTTATTCCTCTGAATCCCCAATTTCACCATTCTTCTCTCAAACAATAAATTCGCTTTGCGCAGTCATTACAAAATATGAACATTACATTCATAGGAAAACTTAATGAGAATAAAAAATCGTATTAAAATAACAGCATATTAGAGACAAATTAATTAAACTTATGCTAGTATAAGTTATTAATTGATAAAATTTAAATTTTTTACGTAATAAAAAAATAGCATAATATGAATGACTCAATTAATGTGTTAAGTCAAATATGATGGTTATTAGCTGCGAGTACAATGAATAAGAAATTACTTATATCTCGTTACAAAATTATTGGCTTCTAGAATTTCTGTCCCATGACTTAGTAACTGTCTATAGCTGCTAAATATAATAAATAATTCATTCAACCATTTCTTTCTCTGATATATATATAATCAATATTAATCAAAAAAATATATCTTTATCTTCACCACCTCAATTTATTACATTAACAGCATAATTGAGGTGTTATACTAGTACAGTGAATATGAGAACAATAGATCATTAAATCATTCCATTAACTTCATTCTCAGTTAGTAAGGATAAAAATAATAATTAATATAATTAATTTAATAAATAACTATATAACAAAAATCTAGCAAAAATTTTTTTATATTGATTGCTCCGGTTCGCAAATACTAAGATCATCACAAGATAGTAAGTCCCTAACAAACTAGGTTCATAATAGTTTTTAAGTTATTATGTAACTTAATATAATATATATATATATTTAAATATATATTATATATATATAAATTAAATAGTTATTATATAGATTAAATATAAATCATTATATTTATTTATTACCTACTCATTTTAATTATTTAACCAATTTAATATCGAAACGTTATAAATTGAAAGTTGAGGTTAATTATCAGTAAGTATATATTATATTAATTTATTATATAGGGAAACATATAATAAAATTAAATTTTATTTGACTTATAAATGTACTAAGTCAGAACTTGGTCTTGATATAAAGTTGGTATTTATTATAATTTAGTATTATACCATAAAGCCTATGTCAGAAGAACTACTTTGCAAAATAACTTAATCATTTAACTTACAGTATGATTAAAAGCGTATAGTAGGGAATAATTACATATAATATCGAGTATATAATCCTTATAATTATATAAAGTAATGCTCATAATCAGAAAGCTCAAATGTAAGTATTGTTTTGAAGGTAACTATTGATACTTAAGTATTCTTGAGATCTGAATTAGATTATTTCTACTTCTTCTCCTTGGCTTAGGCATTTTCCCAATGCTTTTGGACCTATAGAGTGTCTGGGTGACAAATAGCGCGCGACCAGCGGACGGAGCATCATTCAGGTCATCATCGAGCAATGGGCGGGACCAAACTATATCGGATCTTATCATCCTTATCGCCTATACGAGTGCTAATCTTGTAGTAATATTCACGTCTTGGAATTACCCACATACATCCACAGATAAGGTTTCTAGGTAATAAAGAAACTAAGGACTTTACTTGGTTAAAGTTTTATTAATATCGCCATCAGTGCGGACTTTTACATTCTATAAATTCGAAAACAAACTCCACAATCAAGTACTAACATCTTAGTACCCGTATGGGAAATATTAAATTTTCCGGTAAGAGAAAAGTACATAAAAAATCATAGATTAATAAATATATAATAGATATAAGATATCATATCAATGGGTAATTAATTTGCATGTTACTTTGCATACAACGAATGTATGGTTGAAATGGAGTTATGTTTATCAGTCCCTAAATTAGACAATAAACTAATACAAGCAATATACACAATTATTAAATATTTCTATTATTGCCATAAATATCAGATTTAATCAAAAAATAGCTATCATAATTTCAGTTAGCTTTATTTAATTTAGATTACAGTAATAATTTTAATTAATAAGATATTTATTAATTATAACTCCGACATTTAAAGGGTAATAAGATTGATATTCGCGTGAACAATACCTCATTAAAGATCAATTTAGTTAACAATATAATATCAAACAACTGTATAAATATGTTAGGACTTTCCGAGTCATATCTAAAGACTACAGAGTAGAGTAGAGCTGGCGATTAATTAAGGATATATACTTTATACTCTGTACAAAATGGGATAAGATTAGAATGCACACTCGAGGACATCATATAATTTAAATATATATATTAGAAAAAAAGAGCAAAGTTGTTTTGAGGCGTGAAAACGAGAAGTTCAAAGTATGGTATTTTAAGTACAAAATATGAGGTATATAAAAAAAACTACTAATATAAATATAATCCTTTATTTTAGTGTTAATAGGAAACATTCAATTAAATTTTCGTTGAGATATTTTAGCACAAATGTCATATTATAATTTAATTATAACAATCTCCATATCAAATAATAATTAACTTAATCATTAATCATTTATTAGATTAGGGTAGGGTGACGTATGGAGATGGACTTTTTAGGATTATCGGATTCAGCCTGATTAATGTATCAGAACTCTAATATAGTGGGTAATAACTGGAAGACACATAGACACGAACGCAGAATATTTTAATTATATATATTCTATATTATAGATAAAATAATGTTGAAGTTCAATATTCACTAAATTATTAATATAATATATATATAAAATAATCTATATATACGCTATAGCTACATGTTATCATAAAAATTTATCAAATTAATTATCATAGTACATATATACAGAATAGCTAAGACGATTTGTCATTTCATTACTTATTATACTTATATGTTTAACCTGCTATAGAATTGTTAATTTTTGAATTGATCAAAAGACCGCACACTTCTCGCACATCTTGTCCACACAAACTCCCTCAGCAGTAATTTATATGAGATCCATAGGCCTAAGAGTAATCTTGTCAGAGAAGGTCAAAGACCTTTTCTGTACTGTTACTGCACAGAAGTCAAACTTCCATCGGTTATGCAGCCGTACAAAGCCTAAAAACGAGAATGCTGAGTTCGATCGCATTAGCTGCGAGAAAGAATCTGTAAGGATAGTTTACTCTACCTCTATATAGCAGTCGATTGGACATAGATATCTCTTTGGTTTAAATAAGAATTAGGTACGTTAAGTTGATATTCTATCAGGTTAATGCTTAAAGAACAAATATTCATGAGGATAATTTAGGTAACTAATTGTGCTCTTTAAATTATAAATGACTAGTTTAAGATACCCTACTGAATGCTGCTTATTATATAATATTTACAATACTATAAATAATATATTTTCACATTATGGGTATACAACTGTTTTCATGTAATAATATAAAATACCATATATAGATAAAATTCTAACCTATTAAGATTATTAATATATCTATATATTATATAGTAGTATACTATCTTTTATATAATAATTATTTGATAAATATATATAAAACAAATAATTGAATTCATAAGATAATAGGGAGCAAATATTTGCTAACAATGACGATAATCACTATCTAACTAGTAAATTAATAACGGGTTGAGAACTGACATACAGTAAAATATTTAATTAGTTATTAATTATATATAACTTACCTAGATAATCTAAATATAATATTTATTCTATACTATATATGAATATATATATATTAAATAATATTGTTAAATTATTATAAATAATATATTCATACCCAAGTAGTTTATATATTTACTATTGAGTATACAAGTATTCTTAAATTTTACTATATACATTATTAAATAACATAGGAACTTATATACTATACTAACTATTATAAGAAGTTGTCATTACATTAAGTAATTATAACGCTAAATTTATTTACCTATATCGAAATGCATAGTTTAATAGATAAATATATTATGTTTAAATAAAATTATTTATCAGTATTATTTATATAACTAGATATATATAATATTAAAGCCAAATCAATTCTAATATATATAATCTATATATTCAAATACTATATATATATTATTATAATATAGTGTGTATTTTATATTTATAATTATATATCATATTATCTCATATAAATAGATTATTATATAAATTTTTGTTTCATTAATTATATATAAAGTAAATATAAAAAAGCGCTATAAACAGAAAAGATCCATTATAATAATAAATTAAATATAATATAATCTTTTTTATTAAATGAATTTTATCAAATAGGAGTCGATTATTTATAATAATATAATTATTATTATTATATCTGGCTCTATCAAAACATTCGATTTCAGTACTTCTTATATAATACTATATATATATAAATATACAAATCCCTATAGTAGATATACGAAGAAATATCTTTTAAAGTAACTTCAAAAAGACCGCGGGGACAATCAATACGGTAGCCTTCACCTTGGAGTTCTTAATCAGTACTGTCCTGATCCATCAACATTTTGACACGAGAGAGCACTCAATTTAAATGACAAACAAGAAACACTTTCTAGTACCAAAGTAATTTTTTAAATCATTTCTAGTGTTATGAAATTAAGTTTCCTATATCCACTATACCAGGTGTGACTTTATGAGATCGAGTTCTAACCAATATGTTAGTTCATATTAGTACTGCTAGGAGAGATTTTATAGACGTTTAAATATTACTATAATAAATATAAATTCATCAACTAATAAAGATATAGCAATTAAAATAGTACAATTGATTTATCCAAATAAGCTTGAATGGATGGCTTATAATACTATTATAACTTACTATACGTATATTTAAGAATAGTTAGACTATAAACTACGTATTTATATCAATTATAACCTATATAATAATTTAATAGTACGTCATTTATATTAAGAAAAAATTATATAGATGAGATTTGAGAATAATACAATTGAGTCATCGACTGTTATATTGTGATAATACTTTCAACATATATTACGGCCGAAGAATTATTTTCTAGAATCCTTCCGGAAGATATAAGATCAATTGATATAAAACTATTTATGAAGATGAATTTAAAAATACGCATCATATAAATAATAAAATTTATAAAAGTAAAATTTGACTAATATTTGAGTATTATTACATATCTGAAATATATAATAATTATATATATCTACTATATAAAAAAGATATAATTTAGTTAACCTTATCTTCTTTAAAAGCATTTGTTATTACTTATTGATATACTATCAAATACTCAAAATCATCTATATTTGTAATTACTAAAATAATTAATACACTGGCGAACACACTAGAATCTCCCGGGCAGTTTGAAATAGCTGATTAAGTACTATCTACCAATAACGGAATTATAACAGTGAAATGAATGCATGAAATATTGTAATATATGCATTTGAAATATAGACTTAGCGTGTGACTTAGTGGGCGTTAAAATGCATTGTTTTCAAATCTATTTTGCAACACGCGAGAGAAGAATTTAAGAAAAAATAGTCCATTATATAAAAACTCAATTATATAATATAACATAGTATATACTTAATTAACTATTATATATTATTATTAATAAGTAAATTAAATTAAATATAAAATCTAATAATAGTATGAGATCTATATATTTCAGTTAACTCAGATAATTTCAAATACATCATAATTAATATAAAAATATATAATATATATAACTAATATAATAAATGATATAAATATTTAATTATAACCAATATATATTATTCGTAGGATCTATTAGGGGTAATATCAAGTTTTAATACTTATATATGTTACGAATATGGATAGATCACTAAATATATAATATAATATTATCACGTAATATTCAAAGATATTTAATAATATTTATAGAACGATATAATTATCATGTTATAATGACTTAGAATTGATTATATATACTATATAAAGAGAGAAGACCTATTTGCTCACATATTAAAAAGTTAAATTAACTTTTTAAAACTTAACTGCTAAAAAATTCCCGCAGTTGAAATACTATATTCACTGGGTACTAAATTCCATAATCTGAGATATATTAGGAAACCTTAAGTCAAAATCATTTCTAGTGGGGTAATATGAATTAAGGATTTCACTATATTAAATCATAGCGGGATTATGGAACATTTTGGTATCCTACAGCTTTTTCTCAACTGCGGTAGAATATAGACAGTTTAAATATTAGTCCTAATATATAAATTAATATATAACTATGTATATTACAGTATGTAATGATATTAAGCTAGTGAGATTACAATCGGTTTAAAAATATCTCTATCGAATTTAATAGAAAATAATGAATAAATAACTACTAAATATAATAGATACAATAATTAACTTATTATTAATTAACATAGATTTAAATGATAACAAATGTTGGTTATAAATTAATACATAATATAAATATAACTAAAGACATTACCATGCTATAGATCATAAATTGATATGTAGCTATATATAATATCTATTATTAATTATAAAATATAATAATAATCTAATTTATTATTACTTAAATAAAGGTAACCTAAAATAATAGGTTATAACTAAAATAATACCTCTATCTATATTAATCTCAGGATCGATATTCTACATATCACAATCAATCATATACATACTACTATCGATAATAGTGATATATACTTAATTCTATATGAAGATTATTACTAAATTATAATTAAAGCCTATCAATTATCTACATTGATAATAATTGGACTTTATTGAGAGTTAATAAGACTATAAATACAGTTAATCTTTTGGATAATTAATAATTATATTAATATATAAAAGATTAGAATGTGAAGATAATAAAGAGTTAGAAAATAAAAATATAATACAAAATAGGAATGTATTATTTTATTATAATATAATATAAATAAATAATATAATATAATATTGATAATATCATTAATTATATTATATTATGACTATCAATAATTATTAGGCTAGTTGTATTATGACATCATAATATTTAATAACAATAATAGATTATAAATAAAATAAAATAGTAATATATATTATATTATAATATATTATATAGTATATAAATATTAAATATTATTAATTATATACTAATAAATAAATAATATATATATAATATATATATAAATAATAATAGTAAATTATATATAAATTATATAAAATATAATAAAACTACCTAGTGAATAAGCTATTCAGGAACAGATATAGTGAGGATAATAATTGTATACACTTAAATTGCCAGTCAATTAATCATACAGTTTGCCTTTACTGTCATATTACATATACGATATATTAAACTATCAAAACAGTAGTATCTTCTAACAGTTTGAGGATTTACCGTTTATTAGTAAATATAGTATACAAATAAAACAGATTTATCATGTTTATTACATAATATATATGAATTGAGCTACTCCTCATTTTATAAGTCTATAATTAAAAATATTTAATAATATTGTATAATACATATAATCATTAAATATATTTAACCATATAATATTTATAATAATATATATTAATTTTTATATTAAAAAATACATAACTATAATTGATTAAAGCTGTGTATTCAAAAACTATGTCTTTACTACTAATATACTGTTTTTACATAAATTACACTTATTATTAATATATTTATTTATATAATATAATCATTCTATTTATTGTTATTAGGTTTGACTATATAATATAATCTATTAATAGTATAGATTATTTAATTATAATTTATCTATTAATTAATATGTATATATATATATTATTATATTAAAATAATATATTATCATTAATGTTTAATAATAATCAAACTGTAAATAAAATTATTATATAAATTTGATGTAACTATTTATATCTAGTTAAATATTATTAAATTTGTTAAATATCAATATATATAGATTTATTATAAATAGTATTTACTGTATTATATATTAAATATTATAATAACTATGAAATTTAAATTTATTAGTTATAAATATAAAACGCAGAATTTCATCTATAATATATATATATTTTAAACAATTCTATTCGTATATATAATTATTTATATATAAATAAAAAAGGATTTTTTTAAAATAATTTAAATATATAATTTTTTTATATCTTATATACAATTTTATATTATTAGCGTAATTAAAATTAAATTTAGTTTAAAATTAAACCAATAATTTAACTATCGGAGATAGTCCTATTTTTTAAATAATTAGCTGCTCGTATTAACATTACAATATTTTAAAAATAAAAAGTATTAAATATATAAAACCATATATTAAAAATATATTAAGGAAATAATATAAATTAATAAAAAATGATTTATTAAACTTATAAAAAAACAAAAGCTTTAAAAATTATACTAATAGAAAATTATTGTCAATAAATAATTTTAATATAATATTTTAGAGATTAAATACTGTAAAAGTTATCAAGAATAAAGTTAATAAAAGTTTTCAAGTTATAAGTATATGCAATGGAAAAGTATTTAAAAGAGTCAGTTTAAAGTAATTGATATAAATATAAATTCAAGAAGTTGGGGTGAAAAATTACTTGTCTAATATAAAAGGATCATTGTATTATTATTACATTAAGGACAAAATAATTATATAGGGCAAACTAAGTATGTTTAAGTTAAAAGTAAGTAAAAAGTACTATTTATATTATAATAATGTATGTAAATTGATATTTTATCTTATCAGAATCTGAGTTAAAAGGTCAGTATAAAAGCTCTTCTGAAATGACGAAAAGTATAGGACCAGAAAGTTTAAAAGAGCAGCATCCATTGCGTTCAAATTTAAAAGCAGTTAAAGCATGAAAGTTATGCAGTAAATACATTAGTAAGTTAAAATAAGATCAAATGTAATTAAATTAAGCATTAAAATAGTTTATATATAATATTATTGACAGTATAAAAGGACTAAGTATATATTTAACATAACTATCCTTATTTATATTCACTAATTATAACTATAATTACCCATAATTAACTACCTAGTATAGTTATTTAAATATTATAACCTTATATATATATATAATATATTAAATAATCATATTCATATTATTTTCGTTATTTATATTAACTATAGTGAGCTACTGAATTCTTTAGTTTACTTTATATTATTAAGGTATGATACTTAAAATTTTTTACGTTATAATGTTTGATTTAGATAATAATAAATAAGATTAAAAAAATATATATAATATTTATATCCATATAGTTATATTATTATATACAATTGTAAAAGTAAATAAGATTCGTGAATTCTAAAAATAATACCATTTAAAGAGAATGCTATATAATCATAATATATAATATATATTTTTTAATCATAATATGTATATTAAATTTACTTATTACTTTGTGCATAACTTATAAGCATTACTATAAATTTTATAAATTAGCAATTAATATCTTAAGATTAATGATTATATCTATAAATTAACTATCTACATTTTTATCCTTATATTTAACACTAATAATATTTTATTATATTATCAATCTAAATTATAATATATATATATAGTAATACTATATACATATAGACTGAGGGAATTTATATATTATCGAGAGTATCACGTTACTGAGTACGAAGATACCGTATACACGCAGAGATAGATAATAACGATCAACGGTATATTAATCGATATATGAGTATAAGTACGGAAAATTATTATCTTATTATGATATATATATATATAGCGTCACTTATAATTATCCAACATCAGCTGATTATTAATATTAGATATATATCAGGTCGGTTTAACGACGTGATAATTTTTTATAATGCGCCTTTACTGCGTGTGCTTATTTAGCAACGCTTAGGCGTATGAACGCGGTATTTTAACGCGTGAATAGGTATAAACTGAAATAACCTATTGAGTACGAGATCAATTAGCGAGGCTTACCTGATACATATACAGCGTAATAATTAATATATCCGTTATTATGCTAACGAAATCCTAGAGAGAGTCTCTATCTAAAATCATTGTGTAAAACTATCTTATAAGAATTAATATATTCAACAAGGCTTTGATACTGATGAAGAATATGCTGGGATATTGCCATAAGACTGGGTAAATGTAAGCCATATAGTATATATTACTAGAATAAAAATACTTAATATATATACTTTCAGATATTTAGGGAGTAATACATTTATCTAAGTACAGTAATATTAGAGTTAATTAATATATAGTTATAACATATCCACTATATATACATTATTATTACGAATATATTATTTAATTCATTAAACCTATATTTTATATAAATATTTAATTTAACCTATTATATAGGGGTAGACACCCATATTGTTTTATAATTCTATTCTAATAATTATATATTGATTAGCATATTCAAAGTAGGGAGAGGTTATATTATAATTAGAAAAAAGGATAGATACCATTTCAAAGTATTTACAATATACTTATATATATATATTATAATATATATATATATAAAAGTATAGTATAGTAGTGGTACTTATATATATATATTAATATGTAGTAGTATATATAGATGATCATGATAGTTACATATAAACTATACTAACTTATATCATATATATTTAGGCAAACTTAATGCTGGTCAGATCATCAATATATATTATTAGATAATATAGAACTAAGAAACCGGCCGGGGGAACTGATCCAATACGTCAGCCTTTCATACTACTTGGATTTCTCAATGTCCCTGATCAATCATTGGAACGAAGTGCAAATTAAGCACAGGGAACGTAGAGCTTCAGGGTTGGCCATTAACTTATTTCAAAAATCATTTCTAGGTCGTAGAAATTATAGTTTCCATATATACAGGGGATTTGGGATACGTACCAAATAGTATATCAACTGCAGGGAAATTCTTTAGAGGTTTAAATATTTCAAAACAGTATATTCCCTTATTTAATGTATTTTATTTAAAAATAATGAAATGTATTATATAAAACATAATATATATTAACAAATATATATAAATACATTAATTATCTATTATATATAAATATATTATATCTATATATATATTATTGAGTCAACTTATTATATATATAATATAATTATAATATATATATCAATATTATATATAATATATTTATATATCTATATTAATATATATATATATATATATAGTATCACTATTATATATCAAGAAAACATTATTGTATTACTCTCTTTCTCTGATTGCAAAAATTAAAAAATTAATATCGTTGGAGAAAAAACTTTTGGACCACTTATATTATATAATATAGGTATAATTATATATATATTGATAGCAATTATAATGTAATTCTCTTTCTTCAAAAATTACTAACTCACTAGTAGATAAACTTCATTATTCGGATACTTATCTTAACGATGGCCCACTCATAACTAATATTAACTATCTATATATATAAATAGTAAACACGTAATAGAAGAATCAATCTACATAATGATCACTTACTCTCCTCAGGTGATTGAGAACCATATATCTATAAACAACGCCAATTAAGATCCAAGTTTATACGTTAGTCGAGAGTTTTGTAGTGTTCAAAATTATGACTTAATATCCAATGTAGTATTAATATATTATGGGCAAGTAGTCAAGTCCTATAGAAATAAAATTTATCTTAATTTTAAGGTCAAATATATTTACATATCATAGTGATAAGAACTAATTATATTATATATATATGCATAAAAAAGTAAAGGCTTTAAAATGACACACTACAACAATAAAGTATAGCATAAATGATAAATAAAATAAACTATAAAGTAATTTTTTAATATAAGTGGTGTAATATATATATATCATAGAAATTATAACCATTGAGAGTATAGAATATATATATATACAATAACATTAACAACAGTAAAAGTATATATATATAGTCTATATATAAATTTACTACTCATGGATATTTATATATATATGTTTACAAATATATATATATCGCTGACCTAAAATTAGGCGTAATAATTAGGTACATAATAAAAAATATATAATGAAACTATAAAATAACATATATAATAATATATAATATATGGAATATATATAAGCAAATAAGCCCTAAAATATGATTAATAAT
>JABUQX010094343.1:17500-20000 GCA_015478945.1 Trachelipus rathkii
TATACCCCAGGAAAAAAATATAAAAAAAATTAATAGTTTACAAAATTTTTATAATACGGTATATCTTTTAATGAAAAGTTAAATTGGCTTACAATTAAAAAGAGGAAAAAAAAATACCATTAACAAAAATAAAATTTCTGAGCCAATTACCTATTAACACTATCAAAAAAACTTCTTAAAAGTTTTTAAATTAAAATTAAAATAAAGTATTAAAACTTCCTTCTGAATATCATTAAATGTACAGACATTTCAATATATGAAGATTTTAAAGATTACAAGTTTGTATTTAAATTTAACAAAAAGAATCTAGAAGTTCTACCAAAAAAATATACAACAAGAATTCATATTACAGTTAATCAATAAGTGAAACATCAAAACAAAATTCGCCCATTTAAAATAAAATTAATTTTTGAGAGTATCCCCTTTTAATTATTTTAAATACAGTGAGTTATCAATATTAAAATTTAAAGCAACATTTAAAAATTCTGAGTTTTAATTTAATCAAACTGCAACTACCCAAAAACTTTGTTACATCATCTACCTTAAAATATACTGAGCAATATAAGTAAAAGTTAAAATAAGAGTCAAAAACTAAGTTTATTAAAAAAATAAGTTTACTACTGAAATAACCCGTTTTAAAAATAATTTTCCCTGAGATGTAACTACCCGACAACACTTTTGTTTAAAAAAATGTACTTTTACACAAGTGCAGAAAACCTTATTAAAAAGTAAAATTTTAAACCCATTTACAAAAAACAAAACAAAAAAAAAATCAAACTACTAAGAAATCGATACTTAATGTTTTGGCTAATCTGAAGAATATCTTATAAAAATAAAAATCGAACTCAATAATTAGTAAATACAAAACAAATATATTTTAGCTAAAAAAACTGAGGCCTACAAATTTTGGAAAACAAAATTTTTTTTTTTTTAAAAATTTATGAAAAATTAAATTTTATCCAAAGTAACATTTAAGAAAAGAAA
The DNA here is from genome assembly GCA_015478945.1 of Trachelipus rathkii. Lineage (NCBI taxonomy): Eukaryota > Metazoa > Arthropoda > Malacostraca > Isopoda > Trachelipodidae > Trachelipus > Trachelipus rathkii. Next base: position 18,485 of record JABUQX010094343.1, read on the forward strand.
TGAATGACAAACTGGGTCTCTTTCCCATTTACTGGTTTACCTATGCTGATTGTGTTTTGTATGCTAAATAAGTTAGGACCAATGTGAACATTGGCACAACCTCGGATATTGCTAAGGTTACTAGGATCATTTTGTCCCGCCTTCACATTATCGGTAAAAATTACTTTATATTTAATATATTTAATTTACCTAACATAGTGGTTGTTTGAGAAGGCATTTTGGAACATTTCCCAAGCTTTATAACCCTAATAGCGAAGAGAGAGAGAGAGAGGAGAGGAGAGAGAAGAGAGAGAGGAGAGAGAGAGGAGAGAGAGAGAGAGAGAGAGAGAGAGAGAGAGAGAGAGAGAGAGAGTGGTAGGGTGAGAGTTAGAACGAGAGGACTTGGAAAAGAGGGAGAGGATTGAAAAAGGGAGAATGAGAGCAAATGAGAGAGAGTGCAGGAGATAGAGCAAGAGTATGAGAGAGGGAGAGAATGAGTGAGAGAATCGAAAGAGGGAGAATGAGAGAGAGTGCAGGAGATAGAGCATGAGTATGAGAGAGGGAGAGAATGAGTGAGAGAATCGAAAGAGGGAGAATGAGAGAGAGTGCAGGAGATAGAGCATGAGTATGAGAGAGGGAGAGAATGAGTGAGAGAATCGAAAGAGGGAGAATGAGAGAGAATGCAGGAGATAGAGCATGAGTATGAGAGAGAGTGCAGGAGATAGAGGATGGGTATGAGGTAGAGTGAGTGAGAGTACAGGAGATGGAGCATGAGTTGGAGAGAGAGTTAGAAAAACATGATTGAGTGATAGAAAGCAATGAGTGAGTGAGTGAGGGAAAGCATGAATGAGTGGAAAAAAAATAAAATCCCTAAATCCTGATTTTTAGGCTCTAAATGGTAGCTTAATACCTAATATTAATGTTAATAATAAAAATAATAATAATAATAATAATAATAATAATAATAATAATAATAATAATAATAATAATAATAATAATAATAATAATAATAATAATAATAATAATAAAATAATAATAATAATAATAACAATAATAATAATAATAATAATAATAGTAATATTAATAATAATAATTAATAAATAATAATAATAATAATAATAATATAATAATAATAATAATAATATAATAATCATAATAAAATATAAAATAATAATATGATAAAATAATAATATAATAATAATAATGAATAAATAATAATAATGATAATAATAATAATAATAATGTTCTAACGATACAAATGACGAAATCACTATCCAGTATCGAACTATTTTAAGTTTAGCCAATTAGTTTTCCCATTATATTTTTTCTTAGCTCTACTCTATATTAGGTTGATGATAAATTTGTGCATGGTAGTAACATCTCGAGGTTTAAATTGTATGAGTTTTAATTTGCTCTTAAATTTATTCATGTAAAAAAATTGAATAGGAATAATTTAGTTTCTTTTACCTCGGTAGCATTTTAAATAAACTTATAAAAATAATAATAGTATTGGTAAAATGATAAAAATCACAGCAAA
>JABUQX010094344.1:0-7500 GCA_015478945.1 Trachelipus rathkii
TTGGAAAAGTCTTCCGCTAGTATTAAATTATGGAGTTATGCTTAACAGGAGATAGGTTCAGGGTCTAAATTGTGTGACAAGGTGGCGTGTGAAGTATTGGTGCGGGATGTACAACGTGTTTATGTGTTTGTAATGTTTTTTTTGTTAAGTTGATATGTAAATTGCTTGTAAATTTTTATATTAATGGCTATTATATAATGTGCCGTTTAGGTGTTAGAGGATGTTGGAGTTATGTTATGGACTTGTGTATAGAATCAGGGCTTATAAAAGTGTTTGTTGCGGTTTGGTCTGTTTCCTTGTATATTGAATCGTATTTTCTAGAAAGTAAGGTTTTGAGGTTTGGGAGGATTTGGTATGCTGTTCCTGTAATATTGCTATGTGGATAATTGTGGGTGCTTCATGAAGTGTTCCAGTCTCGTGCTCTTGTTGTTGAGGGTCCGTTGATGTTAAGTTGGGGAGTATTGTTTACTGGTGTCAGATGATGGATATTGTGCATAGTGTGAGAGAGCAGATTTCGCAACTTCACAGCTATTGTCCAGGGATTTGGAAAAAAGAGTGCGAAAGGGGTGCAGGCCCGATGTATCCTGCTTGTGTCACAAGGCACAATCTTACAGAGTTGGCGGTCTAACTTTACCCCTGTGCTTATGGGGCACGTCCAGAAACCTCGGACCCGATTTTGTTTATATGTTCTCCGGCCTAATGTTAGTTAGGCAGGTGAGAGCTGGTCCATTTCCCCTCCTTTGTTAAAAATCCTTTTGGTACGACTGGAGTGTGTTGGTACATTGATAAAAATTTTAACTTTTCTATATTTTGGACTGTTCTGATGGGCCTCGGGACAGGTTCCCGGACACGTAGGGAGAGCTCGGCTCGCCAGAGAAGAACCTGTTTTCATTTCGGAGCGGTACTCATAATATAATATATATAACATATAATAATATAATAGTATATATATATATATATACATAAATATATATATATTATATTAATATAGTATAAATATATATTATAATATAGTATTATTAATAAATTATATATAATATAATATATATATATATTATATATATCACGAGGTTTTCACAAACTCAATTTATATTATAATTCATCTATTACTCCCATGTGTTCCTGCGCGGAAGACAGAAGTCCCCTGAAAAGCTGGCTTGAAGAAAGTTTTTTTTTTACCTTTTTCCACACCTATGGAACGGGAATAAATAGTGCAATTTCCTCTACATTGCCCCGAACGTGAGATTTACGCCCATATTATATATATAATATTATATATAATATTAAATATAAAATATATATAGTATATAGATATATTATAAATTAAATATATAATAATATAATATATTATAATAATATAATATATTACTATAATAAATATATATATATATTGAAGCATTAAGTGTGACGCAATTTTGGCTCCGCCTTCAGAACGTGGGATTCACACTCTCGTTATGGGCTCAGATCCTCATTTCAGGCTACGATGAACGGACACAAAATTGTCAGTCAGTTGAAGATTTCATGTAATATTATACGGCAGTTATACGGCATAGATGTATTTACATATATCTCGATACACACACATCACTACCAACATAGCCAACACACATACAAAAGAACAATAGTATTCACATACAAATCACTCTCTCATGATTCTCGCATTGAAAGGAACTTGCGTACTAGGATGCCTAACCCAAACGCCCGCAGGTGGCAAGCACTCCGAATGTGCTAGATAATGAAAGCAGGGCTTGCTATCAGGCCTCAATATCCTTGCACATAAATTTAATATATATATAATATATAATATATAATATATATAATAATATATATATTATATATATATATAAATTATATATATATAATAAATAAATATAATATTGCCATTGAGAAGAAACCATGCAAAATAATTTCCACTGGGAAAAACCAAATTCCCGATCTCTCGAGGATTGAGGTTAATGTGGTGAGATGAAATGAGAAAAAAGTATTTTATAATTAAATATATTTATATAATATATAATATATATATATATATATATATATATATATAAATATAATACTTATATAATCATATATATATATATATTAATATATATCTCAAAAGTCAAAAAATTCTATTTATATCTTATTGGTTTTTTAAACCTTACTTCTGCGTATAGACACGTTATTTTGTGACTTTATAAATATATAATATCTTATCATTATATATTATATATATATTAATATATATTATATATAAATATATAAATATATAATATATATATATATATAATAATAAATTATAAAATATATATAAATAATATAATATATATATTATATAAAATATAATATATTATATAATAAAATATCTGAATATATATATACTGTATAAATATATATAATAATATAATATAATATAATATATAATAATAATAATAATAACTATTTATTATATAATAATATTATAATATATATATATATTAATAATTATAATATATATATATTAATATTATATATATATATACATACTAAAATATATATATATATATAATACTGATATAATATATAATATAATATAATATATAATATTATATAATATATTATATTAATAATTATATATATATATATTATAATAATATATATAAATAATGTATATAAGATATAATATATAATATAAATAAATATTAATATATAATATAAATTACTATATAATATATATAATAAATATAATATATATATATTAATATATATATATATATATATATATTATATTATAATATATATATATAATTATACATAAATAATTATATTTATATATATATATAATAATTATATATAAATATATAAATTATATAATATAATATATATATTATATAATTATAATAATATATATAATATATCAGTTGGCAGAGCTCGTTGGTCAAAAATTCAGTGAGTAGGGCAAAACAATTAAATATTATAATATATATATTATAATAAATATAAATAAAATTTAATAGTATATATATATATATATATTATATATATATAAATTATAATAATATATATATAATATATAATAATAATATATTATATATATTATGTTAAAATAATATAAAATAATATATAAAATATATACTATTATTATATATAATAATATAATATTATAATTATAATATATATATATATTAATAATATTAATATATATATATATATATATTTTAATATTATATATATATATTATAATATATATATATTATATATTTAAATATATAATAATATATATATAAAATTATTATTATATATATAAAATATATTATATATAATATATATAAATTATTATAAATAAAATATATTATATATTTAATAATATTATATATATACTTATATAAAATATTAATAATAATATATAAAAATATATATATATATATATATAATATAATATATATAATTATAATATATAATAATAATAAAATACATATATATATATAACTATATATATTTATAACTATTACCATTGTAAGGACAATGGTATGGTAAATCGAGAATGAATGGTCTTCCACATATCTACATTTTTGAATTTCAATAGGGCCTCACAAACACTCGAAAAAGCCCAATAATTTAGATACATTTATTTTTAATGGAAGCTTAAATCGATAAATAACGATTCCAATATCCCAAAAATAGTATTTATTAAAAAACTAACAGCTCAATTTTATTAACCAAACACAGATTAACACACCCAAAATCAGTATTTAATCAAAATAATAAATATAAATAAAAATAATATGAAAAATCGTTATATAATAAAGTAAAACTTCCTCACAAAAATCATTCACATTATTTTATATAGAGAAAAAACGGTAAAAATGCAATGCTGGTCCGCAGAATGGCATTGCTACAAATTACAGACTCGAGGAAGGAGTGCGCGACCTCAACGCGTGTTTCTTTAGATTTGGTATTTAGTCATATTTTTAAGCAATATTAACGAATTAAATAATTCTAGAAATTATTAAGAGATGATCAAGTTAAAAGCATTAATTTAATATAATTAGTTTAATTTTATAATTATGTTATTAATAATATTAATTATTATTTATTTCTTGCTAATGCCAACGTTGATAATTGGATTAATTCTTTTAAAAAAAAAAATGACTGCTACACGATCGTCAGGCACATCCACCAAGTATGGCTAGCCTTATATGAGAATAAGGAACTTATTAATTTAATTGACTTCAGGAGAAAAAAGTAACACATTTTCCACCGATTCTGCTACTAAAAAAAAAAAGGAATCGTTGTAGAAATACGATGACAGGCATCTATTTTTAAAGTCTAGCCTTTAATCGAAGAAATCATTCTTTATATGGGCTTATATATATAATATTAATAATAATAATATATAATAATAATAATTATATACATATTATATAATATTATATAAATATATAATAATATAAAATATAACTAATATATATTATTACTTTACTTTTATTTAATATTTTTTTGGGTATCTCCCAACTAAGGCAAGGTATGGACAGTTTGAGACTATAGACTTTGTAGCCCACAACACCTAGATTCTGAAAATAAAATAATAAAAATGATATTAAAAATAATATATAAATATAATATTATAATTATTATAATAATAATATAATTATATAATAATATATTAAATAATATAATAATATAAATATAATAATATATTAAATAAAATATATATAATATATTTATAAATATATATTAATATATTAATATATATTATTCAATCTTCGCAAAATGACTTTCCACTTTTAATTTTTCAAGTCTTTATGTTTTGTTTTATTTAATATCCATTTATCCTTTAATGTCCCTCCTCTCATTCTTCCCACAAATTTCTTCGTTTTTTATCTCCCTCATCCCTATAGAAACTATTTTCTCCATCCTTTCCCCCACACTCTCTCCCACCCCATTCAAAAAAAGAAAGGAATATGAGAGTAAAATACTATTTTCATTTTTCCCTTTTTTTACCCTTGAAAGGTGCTTAAAAATAAATATATTTTTATCGACGACCTTAATTTTCCTTATCTAAAGTCGATCCCATTTGGAGGAAGAAAAAAACTTAGTGGTTATTTGATATATTTCTCTAATTTGGACATTATATAAAAATATTATATATAAAAAATATATAATATATATATATATATTTAATTTTAAATATATATATATATATAATATATATTATATATAAATAAGATTATAAATTATATATATAATATATATATATATAATATTATATATATATATATATATATTATATATAGTATATATTTAATATTATATAATTTAATATATATATAACAGGGTATGTATATTACGAAATAGGGGGACAAATTTGGAGAATATTATCTTTGTACCATTACAAGCGGTTTGTCTTAAATAAAGTTACATGTAAAGTTCTTCATTTAGTTGGAAAATGAAGTATAGAAAGGTGCATAAAAGGGAATTCGATGTGAATATGATGTTTAATGTTCCCTGTAGATGATGACGAGTTAAAGCCTAACGGAATAACTCTCTGTTAACATTAAAGTAGAAATCCTATTAGAATAAGGGTTTAATATGCTGTTCTCTAATAATTGGACACTGCTTATAGGTTGCTTGTATAGGTACACCTTATTATAGAAGATAGGAAATGAAATAATACTAGGAAATATTGTTAAGGGCTTTAGGTATTTCGGAAGACAATATTTACTCGGCGAAACGAATACAAGCTAATAACATAATAATTATATATCAAATAATTAATGGTTGAATCAATAATAAATTATTCTATGAGATTTACTAACAACAATATTAATGCCTTAATTAAATAACCAAAATATTATTTTGAATAAGTAATAATATTACTATGATAATATTAATAATACGAATAGGACATGGAATAAATTTAAATAACAAAGAAGTATAACAAGAATAATAACAATCACTAATAATAATAAATAATAATATATAGATAATAATAATAATAAAATAATAATAATAATAATATTATAAAATAATAAATTAATAATAAAATAAATAATAATAATAATAATAATTTAATAATTGAATAATAATAATAATATATAATAATAATAATTGATAATTAAATGTATAATAATATATAATAATAATAATAATAATGATAATATATGATAAGAATAATATTATATAATAATAATATAATAATAAAATAATAAATAATAATAAAATAATTAAAATAATAATAATAAATATATAATAATAATAATTTAAAATTAATAAATAATAAAATATTAATAATAATTAATAATAATAATAATTATATAATAATAATAATAATAATAAATAATATAATAATAATAAAAGATAATTTTTTAATAATAATAATAATAATAATATTAATATAATTAATAATAAATAATAATGATAATAATAAAAATAATAATAATAATGATAATTAATAAGAAATAATAATTAATAACAATTAATAATAATGTAATAATTAAAATTATTAAATAAATAAATTGAATAAAATAAATTAATAATAATAATAATAATCATTAAAAAATAGTGAATATAATCAATATATAATAATAATAATAATAATTATTATATAATTTAATAATGTTACTTGTAGTATAATGATGAATGATAATAGTATTAATAAATAAAATATATGATAATAATAATAATAATAATAATAAAATACTAATAATAATAGAATAATAAATATAATAATAAATAATAATAATAATAATTAGAGTAATAATAATAAATAATAATAATAAATTAATATTAATACAAAGATACTAATAATAATAATAATTAATGATAACTAATAATAATAATAATTAATGTATACTAATAATTAATTAATAATTAAAATAATAAGAATAATGATAATAATTAATAATAAGTAATTAATAATAATAATAATAATTAATTAATAATAATTAATAAAATAATAATAATAATTAATAATAATCATAAAATAATAATTAATAACCAACATCCTACGGAACAAAAACACCAATATTCACATCATAATCTTGCACCTTCCTAACTCAGTTAAACCTACTTAAATGAGGTCAACTTTTACAGGGTAACTTTATTTATTTTAAGACCAAAAACACTTGTTAAGGTACAAAGATAAATATATCCAAAAATTGTCCCCCGCTATTTTCGTTAAACACCCCTGATATATTATATATATATATTTATATATTATTATTATATATATGGGGTTGAAATAGATAGAATAAGGGAGAGTTTTTAAGAGGGACTTTTCAAGAAGCGGTTATTTAAAGTATAAAGTTAGATAAATTAATATTGTTTATAGAGATGGTTTGTATTACTGAGTTGTTAAAAAGCATACAAGAAAAAAAAATTAATAAATAAAATGAAATTATACTTTTATCTTACGTCTGGAAAGGTTCTTACCGTTTTCAACAATGAATGTCTGCAATTAGTTTTTCGTCAGTCCTAGATATTACTTGATAATTTTTTTTTATTTTTTAGGCCGAGAGACCCCAACTTCTTTCATCTTTG
>JABUQX010094344.1:10000-25000 GCA_015478945.1 Trachelipus rathkii
CCGGCAGCTAACCCTTGACAGGTTTGAGTGGGTTAGAGGGAGGTATGAGAGGTGCGAGGGGGAGAGGGTTGGTCTCATCAGCTTCTCTAGATGTGTAAGTTTAGTTACAATGGAGCGGTGGACCCATGAGCATCGTGCGTTCGCCGTCGAGAAGAACACAGCGTCAATTTCGTTTACATTTTAATGTTACTCCTCGTGGCCCAATTCCATCTCAAAACACCATAATTTTGTGGGTTCGAAACTTTCAAACCATAGCTTTCGGAACAACAAGGACAAGAGAGGGGGGGGGGGTCTCCCAGGATGGTGAGGACACCTGCAAACATCGAGGCTGTACGTTCGTCATGGTCAGGCTCTAAGGATGTCCGATAAGACTGTTCGACTGATTCTTCATAAAGACTTGAACTTTCACCCGTACAAATTTGCTGTAGTTTAAGAATTACAGGAACAGGATTTGTCAAGTAGAGTGGCTTTTGCAGAAGCCATGTTAGGGATGCTGAATGAAGACCCACGAATTTTAGGTGTTGACCTCCGACAAAGCCCATTTCCACCTTAACTGTTGTGTTATTAAAGAAAATTGCCGTTATTGGGCCTCAACTAACCCACAAGAACTTCATCAACGCCCTCTACACAGCGAAAGGATAACCGTCTGGGCTGCACTCTGTAAGTCATCTGTCATAGAGCCCATATTTTGTTGAGAGAACGGGCCTGCGCGTACTGTGACGGTTACTCCGAAAGCTACATAACGATGATCTCCGTGAATTTTCTTCTCCCCTGAGTTCCGTCGCCTCCGGGAATTCCTCTTTAAGAGAGTTTGGATCAACAGATGGGGCAAACTGGGCACACTTTACATGCGTTACAGCCCTGCTTAACAGAATCATTTCTCGGTATAGATTAGTCTCGCTCCGAGGTGACATTTCATGGACACCACATTCTTCAGATCTGTCCCATTGTAATTTTTTTTTCTATAGGGCTACCTGAAGGAAAGGATTTACCTTGACAAGCCACGAACTTTGGCACAGAACTTGCAGAATATATTTAAAATAAAAATCCGTGCGATTCCCATCGCCAATCTTGGAAAGATTGATGACAAACTTCGCCAAACCGGACTCGAGGAAGTGCAGGTAAATAGGTGGTCGTCATTTTTCGTGACTGTTATTTTTTGCTTCATAAAACTTTGTTTCAAAACTATGTTTTGATGTCTTGTAAACTTCCATTATTCCTCTGTTAAATAAATATATCATAAAATGTATACCTCAAATTTATATTGCCTGACCTCATTTCAAAAATCGTCAGTATTGACTACGGGCCCATATATATATATATATATAATATATATATATATATAAATATATATAATAGAATATATATATATATTATATAATATATATAATAAGTATATATATATATATATTATATTATTATATTATATATTATATAATATATATAATATAAATATTATTATATAATATATATTATATAATATATTATATACAATATAAAATATATTATTATATTATAAATATTATATATTATATATATATAAATTATATAATATATATATATAATATATATAATATATTATACATATATATATATATAATATATATATATATATAATAATATTATTATATATATATATATTATATAATATATATATATATAATATATAATATTCCCAAAAAAGGTGCTTGAAAGCCTTGTTTAGGCCACATGGCATTCCGCTGAAGTGCTACTGGGTTTACAGGAGCAACCAACCAAAGTCAAGCAACGCCGACAATATGGGCACAACAACTGTGCGACGAAATGTATGTAATAAATAATATATTCCCTTCGTTGCCAGGATTCGAGCCATTTTACCGTCGTCGTTATACAATATACAGGAGTCTTGGTCTCTAATACTCCTCCAATCCGAATCATTTAAAAATAAAGCAGTACCCCATCGGAGCTCCATGATACCACATCAGTGGTTCCAAAGCAGCCACCATTCATATGCAATTTTTTCAATAATAAAGATACCGAGTTCACACAGTGATAGCCAAGCAGGGGAATTGAAAACTGTTCCGAGAAGTCTTTTTTATGGGGGGAAGATTGGAGGAGTGGATAGGGACTCCAATACAGTGTCTAACGGCGACGATGTTGGCATTGGTTCGAATCTTGATTCGATTGAAATTTTTCTCTTCTCTCTCTCTCTCTCTCTCTCTCTATATATATATATAATATATATTATATATATATATATATATATATAATATATATATAAATATATATAATAAATATATATAATATATATATAATAAATTATATATAAATTAATATATTATATATTATATATTATCATCCACCTCTTTTCCTCAATTAGGGATTAGGTGCATCGCATGCACCTGAAACAGAAAAGTAGTAGAAGAATATGGACCGCAAGGTCGAAAAGAAAGCCCTCCCTTACTATCCTCTTTATATCCGTAGTTGAGAAATCGTCGCAGTCAAAATAATCCACCACTAGGGTTTCACGGTACTTCGGGCGCGGACTATCATTTGTTCGCATTTCGTCAATGTAGGGGTTCATCCCGTGGGGACCAGGCCCACAGCATCATCCATACCCCATCACAAAACCCAGTCATTCACTCTTATTAATGCACCTTTTCTTTCGCCTCTGCCAAACTCACATTCCTCTCCTCAAGGCATTCCTTTAATGACTCAAACCACATTTTCTTTGGTCTTAACATCACACCCACCACTATACATCCGCTTAATTAACCGACTATCATCCATCCTTTCCATATAACTAAACCAACTCAATTTACTCTCGTTTGTTCTGCCATTTACTCCTTTCTTCACAACACACAACTTCAATAATATCAGTTTTATTTCCTTCATTTTATCAGCTTTATTCTTGCCTTCAGTTTAGCCCTAAAGATTGTACATCTGACAATTGTACCTTTAGATCTATACCTATTATTTCAGACCATAGTTTCACTACTAAACATTCACATACCCTCATGCAAAACCCTACCACACTGAAGTACTTTAGTTTCATTTACATCCACCATAATGATTTAATTGAACCCAGCCAACCCTCCCACCTTTTTACAACTTTACCTACTACCTCTGCATCATCCGTTTCCCTTCATCCAACATATATCCTAAATATTTAAACTTCAGACACTTGTTCCAGCTCTACTCGCCATCTAACATAACTTACACTGCGGACTGTCTTTTCATCAACTAACATAAACTCTTTTACGTCTTAATCTACAATTACTATTCCAAACCCCTCCTTTTAACACACCATGCCAAACCCCTCTCCAATTCTGCTCCAAACTCTCTTCAGAAATTACCGGACACACAAATCGGAATATATCAGCTTGTAATAAGTGTTTTAAGGATACTCACTCTCTTTCCATTTTCCATCATTTCTAACACAAAACTTCCCTCACCCAACCTCTGATTCTTTCATAACCCTTATCCATATACAAATTAAATAACCAAGGAGACAATAACACATTCCCCTGTGACCTCCACTCCAAAACTAATATTAGCTAAATCACCTTTCGACATCCATTTATTTCTTATACACGGCTTCACTATCGTCATACATTTTTTTTTTGTGCATTTCATTCATTAAGAAGCCTACCACGAACACCATATATCATTAACACCTTGCCCATATTAGCGCTTTTTCTTATTAATTCCTATCATTACGCCTTTTGCAAATACATAAAACCTAAGTGCAATTTATTCTTTTTCTCTCTCATTTGTTGTAATGTAAAAATTTTATCCACACATCCTCTACCACTTCCAAACGCATCTTGTTCTTCATCAATTAGTCTCTCAGTCACTAAACAAACGTTCACTTTTGACAAAAATACCAGCATTTATCTTCCCTACAACACTCAGTAAACTAATTCCCCTATAACTCCTACAGTTCTCCTTATTCCCTTATATAAGGGCACTACTACTGCTCTCCTCCAATACCTCGGAACTATACCCTCCATAAACGCTTTGTTACACAACCTCCAAATCCATTCAATCAACATCTCTCCTCCTTTATTGAACATTTCACCAATAGTTCTATCTATTATGCAGATTTACCATTCTTCAACTTTCTCACTCTACTCATTCCCTCCACACTCTCCTCACTTCCATTTCATCAGTTACGAAAGCACTATCTCTAATCATTATTCTAAGCAGATTCCTCTTATTCTCATTCTTAACCTTTCGCGCTTCCTTCCAGAAGTGTTTCCTATTCCTATTCATCTTCCTTCAAATCTGTTTTAATCTCCCTTTTTTTTCTCCTTATATATTTCCCAACATCTTTCTTTTGAGACCTCATCATTTTCTTTTTGTACATTCACCTAGTTTTCTTTTACTTTTAACCGCCCTTCATCACTTCATTCCACCACTCACTGTTAACATTCTTACTTCCTACTTTACCACATCCACATACTTTTCTTGCACTACTAACAAACGCTTCCTTCACTTGCGTCCAGATTTGTTCAGTTTTCAACTTGTTCACATTCAACTTATTTATTTGCAAGCGCTCTTAAATACTTATCCTTATTACCTTGTTCACTTATCTTCTCACTCTTAATTCTTCCCACTCCCTTCCTTATCACCTTCCTCTTCATTCAAGCTCCCACTAACTTAATCTTATATGAAACAACATAATGATCCGATAATCCCATCCCTAACCCCCAGTGTTTCTTTCAGGCATACCTCCGGGGGGGCTTTGCCCCCCCGGAGACAGTCGAGTGCCCCCCCGGAGAAAATCGATCATGAATTAATTTTTTAATAATTACAAAATAAAGCAAATAAATATAAAAAGTATGTTTAAATCTATATGATCTAGCCATAAATAATAAAATCAGCCAGAATGCATGGAAACTTGCTAGATATGGCCATAAAATAACAAAGTTGTCAATTCTGACTTCTGAGAAGTCCGTGAACGCTTGAGAACGTTATGTGAGAAAATAGGTATATGAGTTTAAATTTCTTTCGGAGAAGGTCCTATTAGTAAGGAGTGCCTTAGTTAATATAAAGTTATTAGTGTTTATTTTTTTCATGATCTCATATATATATATATATATATATATATATATATATATATATATATATATATATATATATATATATATATATATATATATATAGTTAAATATATATATATATATATATATATATATATATATATATATATATAATATATATATATATATATATATATATATATATATATATATATATATATATATATATATATATATATATATATATATATATATATATATATATATATATATATATATATATATATATATATATATATATATATATATATATGACCTTTTTTACTTCATCACGACATTTATTATTTTCTGACAAATGAATGCATTCGAACAAAAAATTCAGCTTTAACCTACTAAATTAAAAAACCACACAACAAAAAAGTTGGCATTTCATACCAAGGCCTTTACTAACTTTTATTTCCAAAAAAGTACAGCACGACTTTTTGCACATGGCATTTCTAAATTCTGATCGAATTATGATAAAAATATTACTGAACGCTGAAACAGAGTAAGAAAACATTAATAACAAAAAAAAAAAAATTATATATATATATATATATATATATATATATATATATATATATATATATATATATATATATATATATATATATATATATATATATATATATATATATATATATATATATATATTTATATGTGTGTGTGTGTGTGTGTGTGTGTGTGTGTGTGTGGCGCTATCTTTTTTTTAACTTTTCATAGGTACCTCTTTTCTTTTCGGGATCATGAGGAGAACAATAGACTCTTATTTCAGTAGCGCAGCAGCAGGACCTAGTAAAAAACCGAGAGGAAACGCCGCAAACGTATCAATTTCACAAATTAAACCTAATGATATAAAGAATGTTGAAAATAAAGGTGCAGGATCATCCAGCTTACATTCCGCAAAATCGTCTGACAAACAACGCTAGTACAATAAACAATGGGAACAGAAATATAGTTGGCTGGCATACAGTGAAGAAAAACGAGGTGCATTTTGTAAACTGTGCCAAAATTTCATGAAAAATTATGCAAATGTTCTACAAAAGACGGGTGGGGTATTCATATTCATAGTTCCATTCACAACTTTCAAAAAAGCTTTAGGAAAAAATGGGAAATTAGAGAAGCATGAACACTCTTCAGCTCACACTATAAGTGTAGAAATGGAAAACCTCAGGAGACAGGCTATGAATAAACCGATTCACGCTCAAATTGTTCAGTAGAGTGAAAGTGAAAGAGACTTAAATAGGAAAGGTTTAAAAATACTTTTGCGAGGGTTGTATTTTTTGGTAAAGGAAGAAGTAGCTTACACTATTAAATATCAGAGTTTGATTGAAAGTATTTTGAGCAAATTGAATGATGATTTTAAAACATGGAGAAAAGATCAGAGTGATAGGTCGAATTACAGCAGCAAGAACACTGCCGGTGAACTTGTTATATATGGGCGAAGTTTTGAAAGATGAGTTGAAAAAAACATTGAAAAACAAGAAGTTCTCCGTTTTAGCAGATGAGAGCACTTCTTTAAGAAATGAAATGGAGCTGAGTATAATGTTTAGAGTAGTGGAGGGTAAAAATCCCGTAGAAAAGTTCTTGTCAATTGTTAAAATATTCAATGGAAAAGCAGAAACTATTGCAAATGCTATTGATAAGGAGCTGACTGATCTTGATTTAAATTATGACAACATTATTGCTTTTGGATTTGATGGTTCTTCTAATATGGCTGGAAAAGTTGGAGGTGTAAGAAAAAGGCTTTCAGAAAAGGTAAACAAAGAAGTTCTCTATATACACTGTAGAACACATATATTGTCCCTGGCAGCAGCCTCCTGCAGAAATAAAAAGCAGAAGGCCAAAAGGTTTTTTTTATATTTTGAAAGACATTTACAATCTGTTTAGCAAGTCGCCAAAAAAAGAAAATATTTTGCATGATATTCAATCAATGATCCAATCCTCAAGATTCCAGAATGCATTGAAGTGAGATGGTTATCTCATTATAAGATAGTGAATGCTATCTTCAGGAGCTTAAAGTCAATTTTGATGGCTTGTGAGCATATCCACAAAGAAGGGACAGACCTTGCATCACTTGCAGGGGGGCATCTTGCTGGAAATCAGAAATGAGAGTTTCCTTGTCACCTGTTATGTAATGAATGAACTCCTTAGTGCACTCTCTTATCTTAGCAATGCTTTGCAAAAGAAGGACTTTAGTATGACCAAAGTCATCCCCCTAATTACTGGAACCAAATTGCACCTGCAAAATATTGCAAATCAGTGTGGGGACGTCAATTATTACTTACAAAAAAACGTTGTGTGTAAAATAATGGAGAAGTTTGCATCTGAAGTGCGCCTGATTGCTGATGAAGATAAGAAAAATGCATTTAAAGGGATGAAGATATACTGCGATAGTGTAATCGAAGAAATTGAAGAAAGGTTCAACGACAAATCAATTGATATAATGATATTTGCTAGTCGCTTTGAGACGTTTCAGTCATTAACAAATTTACCGGATATTGAAGTTAGAAAATTTTGTGACAGATTTCCGATGCTTAATGCGGAAGGTGTACTAGCTGACCTGAAATCCTTCAATTTTTATATCAATTCCATGCTCGAAAGCGAAATATTTAAAGCAGATGAAAGTCCATTGTCGAAAATATTGGAAGCGGACGTGGGATATTGCGAGTTACAAAAGCTCTGTGAAATCCTTCTTGTCATTCCTGTAACGACAACCTCGGTAAAAAGATCGTTCAGTACTATGAACCGAATACTAATTATGACAAGATATAGAATGCTGCCAGAAACCTTAATGGATTGTATAATGATAAGCATCGAGGGGTCTGAGATTCCAACTGAGGATTTTCTAGAAAAAAAAAAAAAAAACAGTAGACTTGTATGCGAGGAAGAAAACTCGTCGTATACGATTCCTTTAAACTTACTTCTTTAATACCCCTAACTTACTAAGTACTAACGTCGGGGCTACGGCCTACGGAAGTGTTATATAGATATATATAAGAGTTATATATATATATATATATATATATATATATATATATATATATATATATATATATATATATATATATATATATATAGATATAAAAATATTATATATATAATTATATATATATATATATATATATATATATATATATATATATATATATATATATATATATATATATATATATATATATATATATATATATATATATATATATAATTTATTTTTACCAAAGATCTATTTCCTTATTTGAAAAAGTCATATTACCCATATATATTTTAATTATAATATTCTCTCATAATAATGTTTTCTTACCCTTATGTTATTTTATTTATCTAACTTCCCAATAAATTTCACAAATAGATTGTTATATTTTTACAACTAAAGATTTGGTTATATTTCGGATATTTACTAATTCAGTAAGACAGTAACTAATAAGACTAAAATTAGCTGACAAGTGACAAGAATATCATTATCCTTTAATTTTATGTAAATTATGTTATACTTATGTGCCCCCCCGAATCTCTCTAAAGCCCCCCCGGAGAAAATTGTCTGAAAGAAACACTGCTAACCCCTCACTGATTTAACATTCAACACATACTTCAGCATCTTCTTCACCAACACAAAATCAATCATACTTTTCACTTCGATACCATCTCTACCTACACCAACTCTAGTATACTTATGAATACTCTTATGTTTAAAGAAAGTATTACTTACACACATAACTCTCTCCTCACAGAAATCAATCACCTTCCTACCATTCTCATTTTCTCCCGTCACCCAAACCAACCTGTTATACCATTCCTTTTTTGATTACCTATCAAACCATTTGGGTCACCCAGCAAAGCACAATCAATCTAAAGTTCGTAATCCCCCATCCAAAACATCATTCAGATTATCCCAGAAAATCGTTCTCTCCTCAACATCACCAACAGATGGACCATATATAACAACCACACATACCTTGACCTTTTCAAACTTAAATATAACCATTAGAATTCTAGTACTCAAACAAACAAAATCCACCATAGCTCTGTGCCACAGGTCACTCATCAAAATCGCAACTCCTTCTCTCCCCTCTCATCCCTTTCCACACTAGCACACACACATTTCACACCACATTTACCGTTTTTAAATACATCCATCATCTCTCTCTTCTTCCCCTC
The DNA here is from genome assembly GCA_015478945.1 of Trachelipus rathkii. NCBI lineage: Eukaryota > Metazoa > Arthropoda > Malacostraca > Isopoda > Trachelipodidae > Trachelipus > Trachelipus rathkii. The sequence continues at coordinate 19,222 of JABUQX010094344.1, forward strand.
ATCAATTATTTATCTGACATTCCATGTACCCATACGATTCATACATTTTCGCCGAAAGATTAAAGGTCGCTTTCGGCGATCACGACCTTCTCCGAGGCTTGCATTATCATTCGTGGCAAGAGATAAGTGGTAGTGGAGAGCCAACTCAACAACTATTGCCCCTTTAGTTGCCTTCTACGACAAGCAGAACGTATGCTGTTGGCAATTCATTCTACCCCACACACAGGGATATAAGGTAATATCTGTAATGTGTTATCTGGAAAGAGGAGTGTGGATACGAGTGTAAATATATATATATATATATATATATATATATATATATATATATATATATATATATATATATATATATATATATATATATATATATATATATATATATATATATATATATATATATATATATATACAGATTATATATATATATATATATTTTTCCTATATATATATATATATATATATATATATATATATATATATATATATATATATATATATATATATATATATATATATATATATATATATATAATATGTAGATAGATAGAGATAGATAGATAGATAGATAGATAGATAGATAGATAGATAGATAGATAGATAGATAGATTGATAGATAGATAGATATTAGAGGTGTGTATGCTGTAAAAAATAATGTCAAGAAGTACGACGTAATCAGAGATAAAATTTAGTTGATAATGAGGTACCTTAAAATCTCCAAAGTTTGTGAAAAGACTAATTTGAATATAAAAGATATAAACCCTGAGTAGCGTTCATGTGGCAGGCATGCTGTTGGAGCTTGATGAAATTTATAGCTTTGTTTATATGTTGTTGTTTTTTATACTGAATTGAAGAATAATTAGGGTTATATTACAAGAGCTACTGTAATATTGGGAAGTAGGGGAGGGCAGCTTACAAGAAATGTTCTGTACTAATTTATAAACGCTTTAAATTGTAAATTGTTGAAAGCTATCTTAAGTTCCGTCCTTGCTTTTTAGTCCGCGAGAAAAATAAGTTTGGTTCTAATTTGTGTCCGACTTGCCTCTGATACTAATGCAAACTATAATTTTATATTCAATGGTTGGAGAGACGAAAAGTGGGTGGAGCTTTATATACCATTTCCTGATTGTAGGTCGTGGGCTTATTCAACGTGCTTTATTATAATATGTCTCTACAAACCTTTTAAAAAAATTTATAAATTTATTTATCAATTGTTATATTAATCAGAATATTCAAAAGTATCTAATTTTCTTTAAATAAGTCACAAACATTGGCAAATATAATTCTCTTCCATTTCTACCACCCACAACAAAAAAAAAATTGAAATCCGAAAATATTCAAAACATATTTTAATTTTTTAATTTTTTTTTTTTTTTTTTTTTTTTTTTTTTTTTTTGAAAACGAATAAATCTATCAATAACAAGTTATAATTGCGCACCAAAAATAAAAAAAAAGAGCTAATGAAAAATCAATTTCTATCAAAGGCAAATTTAATTTAATTAAAGATTTCGAAGCCATTCTGGAAAAGCGTTTTCAAAAGCGACCATTTTGAAGGTGCTTCAAATCAGCGGGAGTGATTTTCAGTCTAATTTCGAACGGATTTCGAAGTTCGTTTATTTTCACGCATTTTTCAGACCCTGTTTGTTTAATCCCTCTCGTCTCCACCAGAGGGCTCTTTTCCAATCTTCTTTGATATATCAAGGAATCATAATAAACTATCAATTATTGGAACTATTAAGCATATATATATATATATATATATATATATATATATATATATATATATATATATATATATATATATATATATATATATATATATATATATATATATATATATATATATATATATATGTAGCACTCCATTATAACTTTGTAAAAATTTTAATTTATGTTCGTACTTATGCTAAGATTTGCGCGAGCAAAATTTTAGCATAAGTCAAAGTGAAATACTATATAAACCCGTCATTTTGAGATACTCTTCAGTCAGATAAAGTCAGTCAGATCAAATTATTAAGAATCAAAAGAAAATCTCACTCAAGATACTCTCTTCAGAAATCCTCCCGGCAAGAGCGATAAACTTCAAGGAAAAGGCTGCGACTTGATTTTCGATCACAATTTTTCGCCGCTAAACGAAGAGTCGGAGGCAAGTTCGAAAAACGCACTGGAAAAGGCTGCGACTTGCAATTCACCTACAAAGAGTATCTCAACAGAAGGGACTTTTGTTACTTTTATATTTTCATTGCGTATTTTACTTATGTTGAATAAAAACATCATTTCAAATATGGATCTTTAAATTACCAACCTCTTATATAGGGTGCTTGCTCTTAAAATAAGCCACCAATCTAGCAAGTCGTACCCTATATAATTGGTGAACCCGGAGAAAGAACACCCACCCAGAACTTCAATCAACGCCTTCTGAAAAACAAACAAAATGAAGAAAAAGAAAAAACTACAATAACACAAAATCCCAATCAGAACACTTGGAGAAAATGACTCAAGCAAACGAACATTATCGATACTGAACTTCAATTTTCATTTCTAATTATGGATTATGGTCATCTTTTCACAACTCACAGTTCAAGGATTCATTGTCAGACATAGCAAACTTCCTTTACGGTATGGATTTCTTTCATCATTCAAGTTTGGATTATGGGCAGAAACTCATTTTGGATTCCACTACGAACTTTGATTCCTTTTCGAATTCTAAATGGTTCTGTGACCTCTCCCTTTTATGTATGAAGAAGTTTTTCAAATAAAGGACCTAAATTTCAAGCAATTTCGCCTCTACATATGTAACTTCCTTTATGGTATGGATTTCTTTCATCATTTTAAGTTTGGATTATGGGCAGAAATTCATTTTTGAATTCCACTACGAACTTTGATTCCTTTTCGAATTCTAAATGGTTCTGTGACCTCTCCCTTTTATGTATGAAGAAATTTTTCAAATAAAGAACCTAAACTTCAAGCAACTTCGTCTTTTACATATGTCAAGCAATGTTTCTCTCGTAACTACAACTTTGAAAACTACGTGCGCATTGGTCAAATCATGGATACGTTAGAAACGTCTTATACTGGACCTTTCCTTGGATTTAATGGTTCGATCAATGTGGCCTATTTAACTTGTGAATAATTCAATTGTTTTATATCAATAATTATTATGTATTAACATTTTTGTACTTTTATACATTTAAATGTTTGTATGTTTGTTTATATCTAACGGATATAACCAAATATGCTTGTGTTTGAATGCATCTTTTATTTTCTGTATATATAACATTATTGTATTTTTATGTATTCAAATATTTGTATATATGTTTAGATCTTCGGATGTAACCAGTTATGCTTGTATTTGAATATTTACATTTCATGTATACTATTTTTGCCTTCAAATGTTTATATGTTCATTTATGTCTGTGGAGACTAGACATTTTGCTTGTATTGAAAGTATTTTTATGTATTTTAGTTATTATTTCTTGTATAATTATTATAACATACTTTCTCACTCCGTGTTTAGCGCAGGAAGTAATGTAGCACTCCATTATAACTTTGTAAACATTTTAATTTATGTTCGTACTTATGCTAAGATTTGCGCGAGCAAAATTTTAGCATAAGTCAAAGTGAAATACTATATAAACCCGTCATTTTGAGATACTCTTCAGTCAGATAAAGTCAGTCAGATCAAATTATTAAGAATCAAAAGAAAATCTCACTCAAGATACTCTCTTCAGAAATCCTCCCGGCAAGAGCGATAAACTTCAAGGAAAAGGCTGCGACTTGAATTTCGGTCACCAATTTTCGCCGCTAAACGAAGAGTCGGAGGCAAGTTCGAAAAACGCACTGGAAAAGGCTGCGACTTGCAATTCACCTACAAAGAGTATCTCAACAGAAGGGACTTTTATTACTTTACTTTTATTGAATATCTACTTATGTTGAATAAAAACATAATTTCAAATATGGATCTTTAAATTACCAACCTCTTATATAGGGTTCTTGCTCTTAAAATAAGCCACCAATCTAGACTCGTAAATCCCTATATATATATATATATATAGCAGTTATGTATATATATATATATATATATATATATATATATAGTATATATATATATAGGTATATATATATATTATTATTATTATTTTATATATATATATATATATGTATAGATTTTTTTTTTATTATTTTTATATTATTCTTATTGTGTATTTATATATATGTTATATTTATAAATTACTCATATATATATATATATATATATATATATTATATATATATATATATATATATATATTATATATATATATATATATTATTTATATATATATATATTATTAATATATATATATATTATTATTATTATTATATATTATTATTATATATATATATATATATATATATATGTATATATTATATATATATATATATATATATATTATATATATATTATATTATTATTATTATATTATTATTATATTCTTTTTCTTTTTTATATATATTATATATATATATATTATTATATTATCCGAGATTAACATATATATTTTATATAGTTATATATATATATATATATATATATATATATATATATATATATATATATATATATATATATATATATATATATATATATATATATATATATATATATTATTCTCATCACCGTCTCTCACATAGCTAAGGGGTGGTGTCCGCTGCATATCCGGAAAGCTCAAATAGTTTTGCTCTTCCGGGCTGTTCGGATATCTGAAGCCTTTAAAAGAATGTACCATACACTACTCTCCTCCAAGTGATCCTATCTTATGTTCAGTGGCGGCTCGTCTTTATGGGCTATTGGGCTGCAGCCCCTCCAAATTAAAAATGCCAGGCATAGGATGTTGATAGAAATATGAAATTTTTGTCAAAGTAAAGTGATCTGAATTTTTTTTTAACAATTTAGTACATAAAAAATTAGTAATCAATTAAGAAAATAACAAAGGAATCCTTTTTCCAACTGCAAATTGTGCGTACGATATTTATTTCAATATATTCAATTAAATAAAATTTGGGCTCTACTTTTGCGGCCCTAAAATAAGCCAATTTTATAAGTTCTTAAAAATAAGACAAATATAGCAACATACGAAAATAAAGAATTCAAAATTCCTATAGTACTTTTTATAATGTTGCCAGTTTGGCTTCTATTATTTCATAGCAACTTGGAAGTTTTTCTCATATAAAATTAAGGTTCAAATTTTACAGAGTTGCTAGATTTGTCCATGTAATGTCCTTCTTTTACTTGTATATAGAGAGTCAGAGACACTAAAGTCAGTTTATTCGCATTTTACGGGGGGAGAGCTTGTGTTTATTTTTTTTGTGCGAGAAATAACATAGTGAAAATATATGCAAAAATAATTACCCGTGTGATATATATATATATATATATATATATATATATATATATATATATATATATATATATATATATATATATATATATATATATATATATATATAGAGAGAGAGAGAGAGAGAGAGAGAGAGAGAGAGAGAGAGAGAGAGAGAGACCAAATCCTAGATAAGCAGGCAATGACGTTTTTCGTATTTGTTTCTAAATTTGACACCTCTACAATACAATTTTATTTTTAGGCTTTTGCTTTACCGAATGTGTTCGAATGCATGCAATCGATATTAAAAAAAAAAGTCCTATAATTTATGCACACATTTACACATAAATATAAAAAATTAGGTAATAGTCCGTTTGAGGATAATCCTATCAGATATTGATATTTTAGAAAAGATAATTGAT
>JABUQX010094344.1:50000-100000 GCA_015478945.1 Trachelipus rathkii
TGTGAAAATAATCTGGTGCTATAGTGTATTCCAGGAGAAGTTTAATGAATATAATAATATAGTAGAATTCCATGAAGGTGTATACGATATTAAATCATTGGAAAATGTACAAGGTCATAAAGTTATAGTTCTGGACGACATGCTGCACAAGTTAAACGAAGATATAGCTGAGACGTTTACGGTGTATTCCCATCATTTAAATATATCTGTATTTTTCATTACACAGAACATTTTTCATCAAAGCAGACACATGAGGACTGTTTCTTTAAACACTCAGTATCTGATCCGGTTTGGTCAAAGAAGAGATATGAGTCAGGTGAATGTCCTAGGGTCACAGATGTTCCCGTCAGCAAGAAAAGAGTTCTTGAAAGTATATAAAGAAGTTACTTCGGACCCGTACGGATACTTGCTGTGTGAACTTCACCCTAGGAACACGCATAGAGTCCTGCTCCGCACTAACATTCTTCCGCACGAGGTAGAAACTGTGTACATTCCTGAATAATGAGTAGTTTAGTTGTAAAGTATTTGCCTCTTATAAAAAGATTTAAAAAGTTGAAACCGGCTGAAAAGCGCAAAATAATCTGTGATGATGAGAAGTTCACCCAGTGTGTATGTGAACTCTGCTTAAATCTTATAAAGGGGAATGTTCCTTTAAACAGGCCTCAGAAGGTAAAGCTGCGTCGACATAGAAACACCATTAAAAAACTCTCGCGTAACATAAAGCATCTGAAAAATAAAAAGAAGGTGTTGCAGAAGGGAGGTGGTGTATTCCTGCCTCTACTTTTCTCAGTTATTGCTCCTCTGATTACCAAGTGGATATCTTCATAATGAAGAAGGTCGCTGTATTACCGTTTAACGAGTATGAGAAAATGAAATGTAATACTACTCCATCGTTGCAGAGAGCCCACACTCAGCCTACACAACCACAGCCTTACGGGGTGTCGTCCTCACTGCAATTTCCACCCCCAAATCATCAGCATCATTTCTCTCTAGAGAATCAACAACCTTTGAGTCCTGCACAAATTCACCAGCCAGCTCTGCCTTACAGCTTGATCGACCCTAAAGTTGAACAGATAAGCAATTACGAGCAAGAGGTGTATCGGATATTAAATTCAGACATTAACATCCATGAGAAGCGTATCTTATACCAAGATGCAATGCAGAAATTATTAAGTCTCAAGGATTTGCATCTAAAGGGACCACTAAATAAGTCTGACGTAAAGGAAGCAATTTTGCCACAAGAAGTAAAACCCGAGATGAAGATAGAAGACAGCTTAAGAAATATCCTAGAGGAGAGCTTGCCAGCCAGGGCTCGCAGATCAGGTCTAACTCTCTATAATATTTTAAAAGAACAAATAGCTTGGAATGAGTTAGGCCAAATCATTATTGATGATGAGATAGTTAAAGGGTCAAACATTGTGGATTTAATAGCTGATCTCTCACGTGATTGGAAGAAGAGAGCTGTAACAGGATGGCCTACAATCAAGCAAGAGCTTCAGACTATAAATTTTCCACGCTCTTTAATCTTGAACACACGCAGATTAGCAGACTTGGATGATATTCCTAAAACGCCAAGGCCTGATTCTAGTCCTTCAGGCATGTCCTACGCTTCAGATAAATTCAAACGGGTGGTTAAAGGAGGAATAAGAAAAAAGCACACCAATATCAAATATATTAATTCATAGTGACGCTGTGTTGTTATTAATATTATTATTTATTTATATATATATATATATATATATATATATATATATATATATATATATATATATATATATATATATATATATATATATATATATATATATATATATATATATATATATATATATATATATATAATTTGTTCATTGTTCTAATTTGCTCACTTGTGAATGAATAAATAAATTCATATTAATCACTATGCTTTATATTTCCTTTTTTTTATATATATTAACATTTATTTATATATATATATATATATATATATATATATATATATATATATATATATATATATATATATAAAATGTTTTTACTCATGCCAGTAGACATCATGGAGGCTAAGGAAGTGGTTGATAAGTATTATTACGATGTGAAGGAGCCTAATAGCTATGGTGGATTCACAAGGTTTGCCTCGAGGTTTCCGGACATTGGACGGAAAGAGTTGAAAGCATATCTAGAAGGTGAGGAGGCTTTCACTCTACATAAACCTGTTCGCAGAAAATTTCCTACCCGGAAAACCATAGCCCCCTGTCTCGATAGCGTATGGCAGCTGGATTTATCCGAAATGGTTAAATACAGCTCGTACAACGATGGATATCAATACATACTTTTCACCATTGATGTGTATTCTAGATATTTATGGTTAAAACCTTTAAAAGATAAAAAGTCAGGTACTGTATCTGACGCGTTGAGAGAAATTATAGAGGGTGACAAGCGATGGCCAAGAATGCTGTGGACTGACCGAGGCAGTGAGTTTCTAGGTCGTGAATTTCAAGAATTAGTTAAAGAGCACGACATGGGGTATTACAATACATTCTCAGTGAATAAAGCAGCTATAGTTGAAAGAGTACAGCGTACTATCAAGGAGAAAATGCACCGGTACTCGATACTTTACCCGCATGAACACTTTTAAGTATATTGACATACTACAAGACCTTGCTCATTCTTATAATAGATCGTTCCATAGAACTATAAAATCTACCCCTCTAGAAATGTCGAAAATAAACCCTACGATGGTGGATCATTCACAACGAAGAGTCAGGAAATAAAGGATAATTCAGGTGTGCGCCTATGCGATTATGTACGAGTCTCCAGACAGGCTGAAAGGTTTAGGAAAGGCTACGAGTCAGGGTGGTCTACAGAGGTTTTCAAAGTTCACAATATTCGAGACTTCCCTTACGACGGCTTAAAATTATATTATTTGGAGGATTTATACGGTGAAAAAATAAAAGGAGGTTTTTATAAACAGGAATACAAAAAATACGCTTCAATCCTGAAAGTAACGTGTATAAAATTGAAAAGATATTAGGTTCGAAAGGAAAGGGGCGAAATAAACAGTACTTGGTTAAATGGGTAGGATATCCTGACAAGTTTAACTCGTATATAAAAGCAAGTGAAATTAAGAATCATTAAGCAGTATTCATTGAGACCATGGCGGGAACAGATCACTTCTATTTAACTCTGCCTTCATCGGCTTCGATGAATCTTCATCCTGATATAAGCTCTCAGACTTCACGACAGAGTTACTGAACCCTATAGGCGTTGAAAGAGACGTTTATGAAGTCGGGCTGTGTGAAGTGATATTAAATACAGATGTGGAAAATGTGCCGCATAATCTTTTTTGGATGCATGTTTACAGAAGTGTAGATTGTGTTGAAACTATATTGGATGTGAAGAACACAGGCGCTTTAAACCGTGTCACTATGGGAACAAGAGAATACTTTTATGAAAGAATTGTAATGAGGAAATCCTATTTTAAGTCAGTTCCTGCAATGTTCAGTTATTTAAATACGCTTTTAGCGAATAGTAATATGTGTAGAGATCTAATTTACAATACAGATATTCATCCCTCCGATGATGAAGTATTAATTACTTTGAGATCAACGGCAGGCATTAACCTTAGAGACATCGATGTGTTTTTCCTCAGGGAGATCGTCATGGCAGCGGAAACACGTTCACGAACGTGAAGGTTGGTTAGATGTCCTCCATGATGTACCTACTATGCTGAAAAGGATTATGAAAACAGTAGAAAACGTACATATAACCAGGGAAGAATTAATCGACGAGCAAGACAGGGTGTTACATTATACTTGTATCACCTCCGAGATACTCAAACATCCTGGAATGGCATATGTTTACACTGACATAGTGGAACACCAGTATGTGGGTGATACTACAGCTCCTCTATTGAGGGTAGTTTATTTTCCTCAAGAGAGTAAGGTAATAACATTCCCAAATGTGCACTATCTCTCACTGAACAGGTCATCGATCGGCTCTATAAGAGAGTACATATAAAGGACGTGGAAGGGCGGCCATACCCATTTACAAGTGGCACATTGATGTGTAAAGTCCACATTAGAAAGAAACGACCTCATCAGCTATGAAATGATGGAACATTTTTTAATCAGAATTGAAAATCTCATCTATATGCTACTGGAATTCATTCAAGAAATAGATGACTCTGCAGGATATATAAGGGATATAATCAATTGCATTTTTTCATTCATTGGTATACTCTTGCAGTGTAAAGATAGCATAGGAAAGAAGCTCCAGCTACATAAGTAATAAGCATGGAGAGAGTATTCATTGGAACGAGATCACAGAGAGGATACGGTCTTGGAGGATTTTTCACTAAGCTATTGCGAAGCGCCATCCCTGTGTTTAGAAGAGGGGGTGAATATCTAGGTAAAAAAGCTATAAGAACAGGTCTGCACACGATGCAAGATATAGCGACAGGAGCCAATCCTCGTGCTTCATTAAAAAGGCGGATTGCCGAGGTTTCCGACGAGATGCTCGAAGACGTTAAACGCAAAATAAGACGAAAAATGACAGGTCAGGGCCGGGCTAGAGTTAAAGGACGCCGGACCACCACAAATAGGAAAAAGCCTAAGACAAAGAGAGCTCTGAAGAAGAAGAAAGGTCATAAGAAAATCACAGCGCGGAAAAACCCTAAGGCTAGAAGGCCCAAATCTACAAAACGTACTGATGTATTCACCATTTAACTACTAGATGGTGTCATTAACTACAACCTTCGGCTAACATGTATATAAGGGGGTACATCTGAAGTCTTGTTCATTATTCAGCCTAACACCGCCCCGGCAAGATGCATTTCCTTCACCCTGCTAGTCCTGACTGTTGCAAGAGCGAATTGGATCTCTTCTCGATGAATCCTACTCAGATTAGCGTGAGCGACAGCAACTTCATCAGCATTAACCCCACACATTCAATCACCAGCACTGACGTTCCTCTAGAGTTCAATATCCCAGGCACATCAGACCAGTATCTAGATCCATCTAATGTATTTCTATATTTTAAAACGAAATTGACAAACCCTGATGGTACAGACCTTCCTACAGGTGACGACCACATAGTGTATACAGAACCGAACTTTCTATATTCTTGTTTTAATCAGATTGATGTTTACCTCAATGAAACTTCGCTCGGCACTTCAGCAGCTAGTCATCCTTATAGAAGCTACATAGAACATCTACTGAACTTTTCTGATGATGCTAAGCAGTCTCATCTTCAATCATGTGGTTTTTACAGCTTCAAAGATGAGGATGCACATGTAGCTAAAGCTGCTAAAGTCATAAACAACACTTACGAATTCTACGGTCGTTTAAATGGTGATATATTCTCTCAGGAAAGACTTATTATACCATCTGTAGATGCCAAAATCCGCTTGTCCCGATCAAGTCCGAAATTCGCACTTAAAATAAAAAGTGATCCTAATGCCACAACTGCGTGTCCAGAACCTATCTTCAAACTGCTAGAGGCTTTTCTCTATGTTAGAGAAAGGTAAAGTTATTCCCCCAAAGGCATTTGGAAATTGAGAAGTCGCTTTTAACAACCACAGCCAAGTACCCAATCAGAAGAGTGGAAACCAAGGTGTTTAACTTCACTCACGGTTTATCAAGCATCAGCATTCCAAATATTGTTAGCGGAAATCTACCTCAAAAAGTAATAGCTGGAATTGTAGAACACGAGGCATATTCAGGTCATTATAAAAAATCACCATATAAATTCGCCCCTTTCAACCTTAGGGGCGTCAGTTTACATGTGAATGGACAGCCTTACGACATTTCATAATCACGTCCGTAAGGCTGTCCATTCACATGTAAACTGACGCCCCTAAGGTTGAAAGGGGCGAATTTATATGGTGATTTTTTATAATGACCTGAATATGCATCGTGTTCTACAATTCCAACTATTACTTTTTGAGGTAGATTTCCGCTAACAATATTTGGAATGCTGATGCTTGATAAACCGTGAGTGAAGTTAAACACCTGGTTTCCCACTCTTCTGATGGTACTTGGCTGTGGTCTGTTAAAAGCGACTTACTCAATTTCCAAATTGCCTTTGGGAATAATTTACCTTTCTAACAAGAGAAAACCTCTTAGACAGTTTGAAGATATTGTTCTGGCACGCAGTTGATGCCATTTAGGATCACTTTTTATTTTAAAGTGCGAATTTCGGACTTTGATCGGGACAAGCGGATGGGCATTACAGATGGATCATAAGGTCTTTTCCTTGAGGAGAACTTATTATCACCATTTTAAACGACCGGAGAAGTCGTAGTGTGATGCTCGCTAGCAGCCGTTTAGCAAGGGGCAGCCCTCCATCGGGGAAGCCGGAACCCCAACATGCTCGAAAGATGAGACTATTGTACGTGCTTGTCATGTCTCAGAACAAGGTCCCTCACACGAAGCTAGTATTCTCAAGTAGTGATGCGAATCGCATTAAGGGTATCTTACATGACTTAGATGCATGACCAAGTGGATCCGAAGAGGGACCGATCATGTGGAGATATAACATCACATCATGATTTAAACCAACAACTAAGAATAAGTAGCATTCGTGGATAATACCTACTTATGATCGGTAGCAACATTTTGCATGTTCAAATTGTAAACCATCCAGTAGGGACCATTGGTGTCTAATTTTATATCGTTTATAATTAGAGATTAATACTTTTGATATGGTGAGTCAATGCATATTGGCTGTACTACGTGATGTGAGTGGACCTAGGGAATATGGTAATTTCGAAATACAGGTTATCTCCCCAGGGTTCTTGAGGGATAAAAAAATCAACATGAACATAAAACCTATCCACGTCGATTGCTGTTTACATTTGCTCGGATTGTGGTGTGTAAGCATAGGTGAGAATTAATTACGTGGATTTGGCATAAGTATCTAATTCATGTCGGGCTCACGGTAATCAGTCACGAGTTAAATATGTTGCAGGCCGGGTATGCTAACAGGGATGACTCCATGTTCGACTTCGTAAGAGAGTCGAAAAATCTAAGCTTGAGAACTATACAAGGTCAGTAGGGAAGTTTAGAGAAATGGGAAACAATGGCATTCTTTAGCCCACAAAGCTCAAAATCTCTTGCCGCCGCCTCGATGTTTTGACAGGACTCTGGAGAAAGTTCTGTAATACCAACAGAGAACCAAGGATGAAACACACAAGGCCGCCTTCTTAACCATATATCAATCTGATAGAAGATTCTCTCGAGCACGGTGAATCTTACGATAAATGGATACCCACACAGGAGCATCATAACCGACGAAGTAGATTCAAGGTCTGGTGGGATATACTGTGTTACAATTCCCATAGTAACGATGTTGTGCTTAGATGGGCGCTTATAGTCTGTAAGTAAGCATATGTATCCCGTCACAGAATAACTTTTGATGGCAGGAAACTAGCTCTCATTGCGCGAAAAACTAGCCTACTCCTCATCGTCGTAGTCTTTTGACCTTTAGAACTCCGCGATCCCATTTAAATTATTAACAGCCAAATGAAAAAGACTGCTTTACCGCACTTGTTAATTAGAAAAACCGTCAATGTGTATAATCATAGTATTTGGGCCGGCTGCTGAGAAAGATGGCACAGAGATTTCCAAAACCGGTCGGCGGCCTGATCTACGAGCGCTGAAAATCCCTCTAGGTCGCGAAATGGACAATCATTCACAACTATTACAATGGACAACTATACGGTAAATTGACGTCTGAGCAGCATCATAATGATCTAGCCTGAAAAAAGTATCGAGAACCCCATAGTCTTCGACTACAGACTGTGAAAGGATCTTAACGTTATCGACCGTATAATCTCAAACGCCACATTTAATATTACCCTCTGCTAAGAAATAACCATTAAAATGGCGGAATGCGGCGACTTACGGATCAAATGAAGGTTATCGGATGTGGAAATACAAAGTTCTCCTATCTCGCTGACTCTAAGATAACCCTCCACTATGTTGGTCAGTGCTAAGGACTACGTCTCCCCATGGTCAAGCAAAACCACTAATTTCTTCATTACAACGAGACTGGATGACTACGGCTTCCCTATGTATACGCTGTTACAACACAGTCATATAATAGCCTCCGAGAGTGAAGTATGAGAAAAATAAATGAGCAAAAATGAATGTTAAGCACTGGACTTCCATTAAAGACATGAAGTAATGCTACATGTGATGGGAGTTGAGTGAGCCATTCCAGTGTCGATGGATTTTAGATGGTGTGGTGGAGCGATTCGCTCCTAGTTGTTGACAAATGCTAGATTGTGTTAGAATGATTATTTAAGTAGTGTAGGCTCAATTTTATACAAAATAGTTGAAAATCGAAAGTAGCCTCGCTAGCATACAGTATTAACGAAGACGTGGTATGTTGATGTGAAGTGTATACTGTGTATATATACCAAAAATTTCCATCGGATAGTCCGATTAGACATAGCCGATTGAGAACGTTGTGCTTCTATGAAAACCAATTTTGACACACCCTCAAAATTAATAATAAATTCAATAACACACTATATCAGAGTAGTTGTCCAGCGTGTAATGAGTAAATTCGACACGCACTCGATGCTTTCATCAATTCACATTAGCGTGACATGCCTGATCTGTGTGGAATGAAAAAGAGACCGATAAGACTCGTAGTAGACACACTTTTGTAAAGTAGGGATGAGACGTATCGTAAGTGGCATACATATGTTGTCGAAAGACATAGCATCGCATTTACATTTCGACGTAACGAGAAAATTTAACATAACTTGACTCCTCTCCTCATGAAATTTAGACATGGATGCTAGTGATAAGCCGCATTCACTCGCCATACTATGGTGGTTTCCACTGAATGGATTCGAAGGGTATTAATGATAGATTAACATCATTACTGTCTCCTCTCCTTCCTATTTACAAGTGTTATATCTATCTTTGTAGGTAGTGCTATTTTAAAGAGCAAAGGCGCAAGACTATAAGTAATTATGAAATCTTACACCTTCTAATTATATAAGCCGTGAGACGGTTTCTCAAATGATTGTCTTGTTTCTGGTTAATTAAGAAAACGTGTCTACATTGTTTAATATAGCCCATGTATTATGCAATTGCCCAGCTAACGTTATAAGGTCTACGATCATATTCGATGGACAAAAAAGCTAACAGTGCCTCGTAAACTCATATCAGCATATACAGTCGTTGCGTTGAGATTCTGTTTCTCGCAGCTGTCACCCCAAATACATCATATTTTCTTCTCTGGAGGGGAAATGGAAACACTTAGTCGCTCCGAATGGGTCTCTGTTAAGCGTTCTGAATCTGCCATTGCCGTTGGATTCTCAATAGTTATTTATCACGTTCACTTTCAGTCGCGCAGGAACATTTGCCGCTAAACAATGAAGAATGAATCTGATCCATTGTTATTGGTTATAAATAATGATGAGATTGCGTCTACACATATTACTAATTACGGGCCTTTAATAAAATGGTCTGATATATAAAAATATCGGTCGATAAGCTTAAAAAAGTTGTCTAGAACATTGTACAGGTGGAATTGAGAAAGAAATTGGGAATTCCCAATTTGCATAATACATCTTCATTAAAAAAAGTACTATTTCTCTTTTGTTCCCAACGATAGTGACAACTCACGGTTATATACACGCTGCGCCTGTAGTCATTGCTCCCGCAAAATAATATGATTTCGGTTAGATAACCAACAAAGTGTTTATCAATATAACGAGTATATAGACTCATTCGAGCAACTCACATAAAAATCAAAGGATATTTGCTAACGACACTATTATAATTATCACACATTATGTTTAATTTCTCAAATTTCTACTTCTTGACATTGCACTTCTCGACTTCAGCAACTTTTAACAAAAAACTCTTTTAGCTGCTTATCTTTCACAAAACAGGCATTCAACATAAACAGTAGGGTGTCATAGGTGTCAGTAAATCTGTCGGTGAAAGTTCTGGGAGAGGCTCATTTAGTATTATCAGCGAATGAAGATATTACATCGAGCGGTCGAAAGGAGCTGAGGGGATATATAAATAGACAGTATTCTCATTATTCTCAACAAATCGTATGGTCTAACTCAAAATGACAAAAATAAATATAGCCTACTAATTGGTTGTTCCCAAAATACCCACATGCATTAAATTTATAGGAGAAATTAAAACAATATCTTGATGAGGTGAAAAGATATTCCTACCCCATTTAACCAAGTGCTAGAGTCTATACATACTCTTGTCAGCTCTGCCCTTCTGGATTAATCCACGCCTGAACTTGGTACATTTTCACTAATTTTATTTTCATCCAGTTACCTTTGGGTTAAGCGAGTTAAGATTTGATGTATTGTTACACCGTGTAGTTAAAAATGAAGAACAAGTATATCTATATATATAATATATACCCCAACTTTGAACTTCATTAAAATATTTTATCTCCAGTGATATAAAACTCACAATCCTAACCCTTTTACTTACTCTATCCCATATTTCAACAGTAATAAATCATCTCACAATAGATTATGATATGATTAAGCCGTCCGCGCTAAGGGATATAGTCATCGAATATTGATGACTTATTGAAATAACCTCTTGAGTAAATTAGACCACGCCTTGGACTCGTTAGCCTTTCCTCAAACCCTTTCAGCCTGTCTTGGAGACTCGTATCAGAATTCTGAGCATAGCGCGCACACTCTGATAATTCATCCTATTTATTTTTCCTAATCAACTCTCTTCGTTTGTGATATCAGAGATCCACCATATCGTAGGTGTTTACTTTCACATTTCATTATAGTTAACGGGTCAGTTTTATCTAGTTCTGTTATGAACGATCTATATAATAAGAATGTGCAAGTGTCTTTTAATATATATTATATATTGTTAGCTTATAGTTTAATTGTCCAATTATATATATACTCTATAAGAAGTGTCATGCTGACTGAGTTAAACGTATCGTATATGTCATATTTCTCCTCTTTGATTTAAGTACGCTGTTACTTCTTTCATATAGTATGATACTTGGAGCTTGTATTTCTCCTGAGAACTGATTGTAAATTACCCATGTATCCGTGCTCTTTAATCTAAACTTATCTTATTGGAACTTCATCAGACCTTATAAGTATATAAACTCCACTGCCTCTGTACAGTCCACAGCATTCTTTGGCATAACGCTTTGTTCACTCCTCCCTCTATAATAATTTCTTCTCTAAAGTACGTGCAGCGTCAACTATACTAAGTACTCGACTTTTTTGGTTTATCTGTGATAAAGGTTATATTATCACATAGTACCAAATAATGTCTAGGGAATTACACTAATTACAATGGTGTATGTAAATATAGTATTGTATTTGATATCATCGTGATTTGTTAGCGATGCTGTTAATTTATAACCCATACTGTAGGAATTAATAAATCCAGCTGCCCATTACTACTTATCTAGAGACTAGCGTGACTTTATTGAGTTTCCGTGAGTAGGAAATTTCTAGCGAAACAGTGATCTAATTGATAAGAGTGAAGCTCCTCGTTTTCTAGATATGCCTTTTCATAACTCTTTCTATACGTTCCGCAATGTTTCAGAAACTCGAGGCAAACCTTGTGAATCCATAATAGTATTAGGGCTCCTAGTTTCCATAACAATATTATACGTTTTAAAAACTTAATCAACTCCCTAACCTCCTTTAAGCTCATTCTCCCTAATTAGGTGTCTAACTTTTAGGCTATAGGAGTAATAAAACTTTTACTTATTATATTAATAATAATAGTTAATATAATATTATATATTAATATATATTATAATTAAAATTAATATATTAATACTATATATATATAATATATATTATATAGTATTAATTTATTTGGTAAAAAGAATTAGTAAAACATTATGTGAAGTATAATTATGTATATGAATATTTATTAATTATATATTGCATCATAAGTGTTGATAGCCATTAATGTAGAAACATTGGGAACCAATATATATTAGAATTACCGTATAAAAGTATATATATTAATAATTATAATATATTAATTTAATGAAGTGTCTATATATACTAGATATACATAAGATATGTTAGTTAGAATTTGAAGTTAAAACTCTCAAGTTTTTAATGATGATTTTTTATTTGTTATACTAATCACATTATATAAATAAATAAATTCATATATATTATGAAGTGTGAGCCACCAATTTATAAGTAATTATTTTAATTATTAATTTGACAGATTGAATTATAAATGGTCAGAAATTTATTACCCACCTGTACAGGCTAGATCCTTTCATATGACAAAACATAAAGCCCAGGTTGAGTACACGAGCCTCTTATTATACTATTGTATTACATACGAACTAAACCCCGTGAATCACACTTTCAATCATCATCTAATATGGTCCTAAAGACAATCAAAACTTTACTGAGAAAAATTAGTATCAAATGGCCATGATAATAAAGATCATTAGAAATCAAAGATGACCATAGGCGGTGGCAGATTTTCTCGAAGGTAATATCACAACCAATAAAAGTCTGTGCTCTAACATCTTGCGTGTGACTTTCAAGTGACACAAGAAGACGGTAAAGAAAAATTTATAGATCTGCATAGCTCCTTTGCTTTGATTGAGATTTGTACCCTTAGATCGACTCTACATAAATGTGTCCTATAAAATCCGTTGAGGAGAAGAGGAAGAGTCAGGAGCTTTGATTAAAATCCGAAGAATTCGGTTGACCGTTAATATATAACTATCCATTTACAATTCGACTCTCTCAAAAAATGACATTTTAGGCCATATTAATCAATTTACCAAAGACTAATATATCTCTTTTATTAGTACAATTAAATGTGAGTGTAGTATTCAAGTAGATCAGGCGAGCCCTGGCTGGCAAGGCTCTCTCTCTAGTGACTTTAATATTTAAGTTGAGTGCTTCTATATCTATCACTCAGTGGTATTACTTCTTACGTATTAGTGCAAAGAATAATGGCTAAAACTCTCACAGATGTTGTGACGGTCAGACTTGTAATTTTGTAGGGGTTCCGCCAACCATGAGGATTGAACCAAGAATTACCTGAGAAGTGTGCAAAAGAATCTGCAGGTTCGCTCTAATGCGCGAGAAGTAGAGTAAGGAATACGTGACAAAGGTCGTGAGATAGGTAAATAGTCACATCGACGTAATATCCCAACATACATTTCACGCGTCCTCCTTGGATGTGCGATAGCTTAGAGAGAAGAGTGAATATATCGAGCTAAGTGAATGGAAGAACGATAATAAGTCAGAAGAGGGTAAAACAACCCCATTAGATATTTTTTCGCAAGAGGTGAGTTTAACACCATCATTTTAAACCTTAATTGTGAGTTCTCAAGCAGAATGTCATATGCTGTGCTAAGAGAATAGAGGTGCGATGCCGGCTTAAATAGGGAAAACAGAGGATAAGTAAGTGTTACAAGGTAGATTAGGAAAGCATATGATGCCACTTGAAGGGTGAAAAACCGAGGAGGGGTATAAGATGGAGTACAGGTGAGAATAAAAATGTTCCTGTGGATGGTCAGGCTGCCAGACCGAGGCCGGTCAGGAATGCAGTGTGAACGCGCATCAACTTATGAGACTCTGATCCTGAAATAAGAAAAAACTTAAAGAGTCTGGAAAGGATATAAAATTAACAAGCATATGAAGGAGAGATGTAGTAAGGTGTAAAGGGTGGTCATAATATGTTATAAGTATTGTAATGACGCGTGAATCTGCATAGGTGATGCGTCAATTTGGACAAAGAAGGCGGTCCTCAAAACATAAAATAGGAAGGACCATACAAAGAGAAGACAAGACTCAGGATCTAATTAAATATCTGAGTCCTGTAAAGGCGTGAGATCACAAGATCGTCTAAGGAACCAGACGTGATATAGCCTGGTGTAAGGACCGCCCAGCTGACACCTCTGATGCTACTAGACATTTGCTGGGTCGGCTCAGGTAGCGTCCAAGTAAAGTTGCCGACAACAGTGGCAAGAAGATGAAGAAAAAAGCCGGACACCATGCAAAGTTGGATGCAATACAATAGTCCGCTTCCAACCCTTGGGAGTAATGTAAGATGAATGGAAAGGAACATTTTTGCAACATTTCGGTTTTTTCAAGCTTGACGTGTCCAAGGTTAGGGTTATTTAAAGGTTCGGTGAAAGATTATACCAGAATTTAAATGAGTCTGGAAAGATCGTCATTATTTGCGGGTAATATATGGAGTATTAGTCACACCAACAAGCGGGGGATATATCGATAAGTCCTCCCAGAGGGGCCTTTTTGAGTTCCAAGAAGGGTGTATAAAGATGGATCGTGAATAGATTACCATTAGATTTTTGTTGATGTTGCCTGTAGAATTTTCGATTTATCGAGTGTTTTGTTATATATCCAATATATCGATGTTAGTTATATTATTTACGATATTTCTAAGTATGCTGTAATTGGTGTATTGTGAGCTTTGATTATACATGAAATTAATCATAATGCGAAAGTGAAAATAGCAGTGTGCATATAGCTGATATACTATATAATGGACCACTTAATAAATAAATTCGCATTGATATGATCCCGATCAGGTGGTATACTGCGCTTACCGCCAATGCCCGGTCTTCTAAGGATGTAGCCGATTAAGTAGAGCTTTTATTCTTGTCAAAAATACTATTTAAGAGCGTATTCGCCGTTGAAACTTCGTATAGTGTGTTGTAATAGGGTTAATTGATTTCAGCGTTAGTTATTACATAACTTGTTAATCCATCACTCTCGTAGTTTAGTGATGAACCCTGTATTAGAGTAGAGTCACCCTTATAAGTGGCGAGTTAGTATTTAGTGAAAAATTGTTTCCTCCCTTAGAATCTTTCGCGCCGCTCCGCTCAAATTGCCCGCTCCTCGAAAACCTTTAGGCCTTAACGTAACGGCAAGTTAGACACCGATGGGAGGCTAGTGGACGTGTATATATATTTAGAGCTAGTGTATTACTCGCTGATGGGAGGACCTCCTATATTGAACTATGAGCGGTGAATATCATAAGCGTCGCGCTTGTTCGTGTGTAGCACCTGAGCATGAGTACTGGAACAAGGTCTTGGAAAGCATAGCTAGATACATGCCCTGATGGCGCGGTCTATTCTTAGATTTTAACCGGCAGAGCCACATAGCCCGCGGCAAAACTTTAAGAGCCCAAAGTCTCCTAAAATAGTAACGTCGTCAGGCCAGCATTAGACTGTATTGATTAACCCCCTGATATGGGTGGATTTCGTGAATTACGAGCTTAGACAAGGGTACAGAACCGGAGCGAGAAGTCGCGCCGCAGCTACGCGAATACTGCTACACTGGTAGGATCGGTCGGCTGATTAGCCGTGTTATTTTATGTGGGGTTAAAAACCTAGAGACACAGGGACAAAGTGCCCACCGGGGTTACATGGTTATGCGTGGAGCCGGGGGTGTGTGAGACCAGGTATCATGTGAATTGTCAATCGTAACTTGCCCGGAGTCTAGGGGACCACCGGAAGGGGGTTCCCCTCCTCGAAAAAAAAAGCGCAAAGGAATAAGGCGGCTGATATGGAGACAGATGGTGGCGAAAAACAAGAGAAGAAGAAGAAAGGAAAAGAAGGAAGGAAGCGGTTAGGGTCGGTGGAGAGCAGAAGAGAAAATGAGGAGTGAAAGAAGGCGAAAGAACAGTGGAGGTAATGGAGAGCACAGAAAGTGGATTTTCCCAGAGGGGTACTTAAGACAGCGCGTGAGTAGTGAGAGAAAGTGAGCTACGCCAGAGCGTACGATTCAAGGGGGAGAAAATGTAGGCAACTCGATACGGTGACTGTTCGGAGCGGTGCCGGATGTGACTGCGTTTTCCAGAGTAATATGAGCATTACTTACAGACCGTTGCTCATCATGATAACAATGCGATCCTGATAAATAATACATATAAAACATTTCTAATCCACCTACGTAGAAAATCTGATCCGTGTATAGACTGTTAATCCCGTGGTTGAGGATCCTACTGGTGACAACAGCTTAGGTTGATGAAACAAGTGAGTCAAGTCCAAGATGTGTGCAGTTGCCGATGTGCCGACTTGCATACGAGAGCATCGCAGACATAACGCGGCTGGCAGATGTTTATTTAAATAAGGCAACGTAGGCGAGAAGGGTGAGTCGTGACACAGTAGTTGTTAGCTATAATGGTGTCCAAACTAGCTGTAGTCGTTATCTTGTAACTCCTTACGATCGTGATACAGACAAGTATATCTTAGGAGAGACTAGATATAATCAAGGGTGTGTGTTATAATAAGCGATAATGAAATGTGGAAGAAACAGCGAAATACAAAAAAGACGCGGTCCTTTAAGTCCGTAGAAGTGAAGTACGTGTTATGTATTACCAGGAATTTTTAGATTATATACAAGTTTCGTCAGTGTGTATACACGAATATGCGAATTAATTTCTAAATCTGAAGTACTTTTCAAACTTAAATTCCAAGATAGTCTTAGTTCACTGGCGCAGAGTGGTTAATGTTATATACGTGTAAAATTTTATAAGTATAGAAAATTCATTATAGCTCACAGTATTTTCTCTAAATTTTAAGTAGCATTCAACTCTGGTAAATCATGTATTCATACTTACTATTTTAAACATCTTTTGCCTTTTCATCGGCTTTCGATGAATCATCCGAAATAAGCCTCAGACGTCACGACAGAGTGTGACGTGCCTCCTAGTTGTCGTAATGGATAAAGTGATCGTTGTTATATGTTTTGCGTGGAAGGTTTTTTATAAATCACTGAAAAGAGTTGAATTAATATGCCGCATCATAGTGTCCACTTTGAGATTTGTTGTGTATGCATTTGTTTATTATAGTATAGTGAAGATATTGTGATCTCATACTGAGAATGTGATTGTGTGTGATAATCCTAGAGCTGGTATTCTTGTTCTATCTATTTGTGTTAATCAGTATCGTAGAAAAGTGATAGTAAGAATGTTGGATGTGATGTGAATTCCTCTTAACTATTTTTGTTATGTTTATAATCAGTTTCTGCTATTATGGATCAATTGAGTTAATACTCAGCTGTATCGGTGTTATGTTAAGTATTGTTGGTAGATCTTATTACTAATACTTAGTTATTTCTATTCCCTCTCTAATATATAGTTAATTTATTTTGCAATTCTAATCGTATATGCATAACTTGATGATAGTTCATCGAATTTGGTTATGTCCTTCATGGATGATTTCTTAGCCCTAGGAAAACACAATCTCGAATACTGTGTTTCATTGGGTATTAAGATGTCCTTCCTTTAATTGGATCGATATTCTCTTTACATGATTGCTTAAAAAATGCGATATTTAGACACAGAATAAGAAAAACGTACTTACATTTTATTTCTCAAGAGAAGCAAATAAATCGCTTTACTCAGCATACATGGTTGTTATTCTTATTAACTATTTTATTCACCTCCTTATGAATTTACTCACAATTATAGGCAATTAGTTTACTTTTTACTACTGTGGTACATTAGTGAATCACCCTCTGTAAGGTAGATACTATCTTGCTTCACTTTCCTTTTGTGGCGAGGGAATGTTTGATTTCCTCTATCGAGAGAGATAAATGGGTATAAACATACCCAAAAATTAGTGCACCTATCTCTTCTACTTTGTAACACAGTTGTCATCCGTCGCTCATATAGAGATTAGACCTAAGAAGACGTTATGAGAAGTCGACTGTAATACTCCATCATTACAGGAAGCACACCATTGCATGTGTCAACGCCATTACGATAAATTACCCTTCATCTAATGCTCTGTATCCAAATTGGAGACAGTTCTTTAAGACAGAATTTGAAATATTTCTCAGTACTAATATGCTACTTGGTCATTTCAATATGTATCAAAGTACTAGAGTTGACCATCTGTACTTAGTGGATATTATTAAGGGATATTAATCAAATTTAGCACATATGAATTCCATTCCACAATTATTTTAGGACTTATACTCTCTCTTTTGCTAAGTTTTTAATAAGTTATTTTTGTTTTAGATTTTGCTATTATGAGGAAAGAAGCTTCCAGCTTAACATAATGTATAATAAGCATGGAGAGTGAGTATCATTTGAATCAGATCACAGAGAGGATACGTCTTGGATAGTGTATTATTTTATCCACTCAATCTATTGCTCGATAATGGACGTCCCACCCTGGTAGTTTTAGTAAGAGGGGGTGAATTAATCATTATAGGTATTATAAAATCATATTAAAGAACAGGTCTGCACATACCGATGCAATAATATTATGCGTACAGCGGCAGAAATCTCCCTCGTAGCTTTTCATATTATAAAAAGGTCAGAATTATGACCGTGATTTTCCTGAACTCGAAGTACATGCGTATATAGTATATATAATCCCCGATTGACAGTTAATATATCTCAGCAATAAAATAATACACGTTTAAGTAATGACAGTGTCTAAGGCAGAGTTCATAAAAGTTAATAGGGTAACTGTCAGGTAGAGTGCTAGAATAGTAGGTGAAAAAAGCTAAATAGATTTTATGTGAAAGATGATCATCTTGAAGTAAAGAATGACTAATTAGTCTCAGCTAAAAGAAATAATCCACTCAGTGCGGAAAAACCCATAAGGTCTAGTAAGAGCCTCCAAAATACTATACATAAAACGTTACTTGAGTATATTATCACTCCATATTTTAATATACTTAAGATGTATGTTCAATTATAACTATCAACCTCGGCTAACATGTATATGATAAGTGTGAGTTATCTATTCTGAGAAGTCTTGATTCATTTATATCAGCCTATCATACCGCCCGCAAGATGCGATTTTCATATTCATCACCTCATGCTTAGTCCTGACTATGTAGTGAGTCAATGAGATCGAGCAATTGCGATATCTCTTCTTACGATGTAATCCTACATCTAAGATTATGAGCTCGAGTGATACCGGACAGCAACTAGATATATATTTCATCAGCTATTAAATCCCGACACAACTTCGATCATCACTCAACTTGAGGAGTTCACTTAGAGTTCTCTAAATATACCTCAGGCACACTATACAGTAACCCAGTATTCATAGCATCCATATCTAAAGGTAATCTTATATAATTTTTAAACCGAAATTGACATAAACCCTGATGTGATACAGATACACTTCCTACAGGTGACGACCACTAGATGTAATACTCAAGACACCTATAATAATCTTACAGATATTTCTTTTTTATAAATCAGATTATGTTTTTAACCTTCAAATGAAACTTTTCAGCTTCTCCAGGCACTTCATAGCAGTCTAATCATCTCACTTATAAAGAATGACTACTAAATAGTAATAACTATACTACTTGTAAACTTTTTTCTAGATATGATGAGCTTAAGCTAATTTCATTATCTTCTAATTCATGTGGTTTTTAACATCATCAATAAGATGATAGAGTAGCACATGAGTATAGCTAAAGCTTAAAAGTCATAAAGCAAACACTTACGAAATTCTACGGTTCGTTATTTATAATTTTGAGTTGAATATTATTTCACTCATGTGAAAGACTATATTTTATTATTACCATCTTGTAAGATATCCAAAATATACCGTCTTGATTCCAGATTGATATAGTGCCGAAATTTTTCTGGCTTAAAATTAAAAATGGTATGCTAATGTCACAAACTGTGCCGTGTGTCAGAACCTTATTTAATGTACTCATAATTTTAACTTTATGATAGAGCCTTTTCTCTTATTTTATGGTAGAATATGGTTAGAAGTGTTATTGCCCCAAAGGCAGTTTGGAAATGGATGGAGAGCGCTTTTAACCAACCACAGCCAAAGTACCCAATCAGGAAGCGATGGAAACCCAATTGTTTTTATTCTAACGTTATCACTCAACTGGTGAGTTATGTCGATCGCAAGAAAGGCTCAGTCAGTATACAAAGAATGGTAAGAGCTCTGCACTAGAGCTCACTATATCTCATAAAAATAACAAAGTTAATGTATATCATGGTGGAATGAGATGTGAATTATACTCTACGATAGAACATATTCAGAGGTGCAAATTGGCGTTAAATCATAAAATGCTAACCAATATCTAAGTGCGCCACATACACACATGAGGGCAGGTCAGTTACTTGTGTGAAGGGACAGCCTGACTGGCAACATCTTAAGGATGAAGAGATTAATCATCGATAATGGGCGAACTTACCTCAAGAGGGATAATTACTAACCTGCAAGTTAATATAGGTGGGGAAAGGGAGTCCTGATCTTATATGTGACAAGATATTGTAATGGTTATTAAATATTATAAAAAATATGAACTACTAGGGAAGTAGTGCGTCGCTATGTTCATATATACCCCAAGACATTATAAAATGAAATAACTCGAAACTATGATGAAATGAAGATGTACCTCTTCCTGAACGAATTGTAATAAAAGGAAGTTGACGTTAACAAAATATGTATAGTTAAAAAAATATGTCTATTGTTATGCTGACATAACTTATGTGGAAGATAGTACATAGAGTAACATTACATCCTTGCTCTCTACTTCTCTCCTGGATTGCATACTCTTTTTCACTAGATGTGGTGGTACGGGTGTGCTTGGCTGGTGAGTATGAGAGTTCTATCAAAGAGAGACGAACTTTAGCACTAAAGGTCTCAAGAAAATGGCACTGCAGTGTGGAGATGTAGCTGTATAACTTGTCACCGTTATCATAAAAATGAGAAGAAGGAGCCCTCCTACTGACCCAGTCTGCAATCCTAGGCGTGTTCACTGAAGAAACCGCCTTAGGATTGTAGTGTAGAGCTCTTTATCTAGGTGTGCACTTTTTGTTATATAAGTTAAGCCGAAATTTATACCAGGACCCATTATCGAGCCATCTGTAGAAGCCAAGCGGATTCTTTGCGCCTCTACAGAAGGATGATGCAGAGTGGCTCTTCACCTGCATAGAAATTTAATTCTCATCAATCTGTGAGCCTATTATCACGACCGTAGAAGGTCTTATCGTCCAACAATCCTATAGTGTCATCGTGTCTTATGAACTGAGACCAGACATTTAGCCATACCCAACTCATTTGCATCTATCATTCTATCTTATTTCATTCATCTTCTTGCTCTCCTCGCGCGTAAAAATCCTATCCCAAAGAATTCTGAAAGATTGAGTTTGTTTCCTAGCATCCATGCTATCCACCACATGTCTTCCCCAGGCGTGTTAACCAAATGTTCTATGTACCGTCTTCACTACTATCCATGCGCCATATGCCCTCAGTCTTGCTGAAGTGCCGAGCGAAGTTTCATTGAGGTAGAAACATCATCTGATATTAAAACAAGAATATAGAGTCGTTCTGTATTACCACGCTTCGATATCGAAATAGTAGCCAACCTGCCCTTCAATTTCGTTTTGAAAATAACTATTATCAAGGTTTTCAATATCATATTCATCGAATAATTTTAAGATTTTATTATCTGTTACCTTTATAGCATCTAACAAAGAGTTAATAAGTTGCTGTCGCTCACGCTAATCTGAGTAGGATTCATCGAGAAGAGATCCAATTCGCTCTTGCAACAGTCAGGACTAGCAGGGTGAAGGAAATGCATCTTGCCGGGGCGGTGTTAGGCTGAATAATGAACAAGACTTCAGATGTACCCCCTTATATACATGTTAGCCGAAGGTTGTAGTTAATGACACCATCTAGTAGTTAAATGGTGAATACATCAGTACGATTTTGGCCTTCTAGCCTTAGGGTTTTTCCGCACTGTGATTTTCTTGCGGACTTGCTTCTTCTTCAGAGCTCTCTTCATCTTTGGCTTTTTCCTACTTGCTGCACTCCTGCGTCCTTTAACTTTAGACCTGCCTTGACCTGTCATTCTACGTCTTATTTTGCGTTTAACGTCATCGAGCATCTCGTCGGAAACCTCGGCAATTCGCCTTTTTAATGAAGCACGCGGATTTGCTCCTGTCGCTATATCTTGCATCGTGTGCAGACCTGTTCTTATAGCTTTTTTACCTAGATATTCACCCCCTCTTCTAAACACAGGGATGGCGCTTCGCAATAGCTTAGTGAAAAATCCTCCAAGACCGTATCCTCTCTGTGATCTCGTTCCAATGAATACTCTCTCCATGCTTATTACTTATGTAGCTGGAGCTTCTTTCCTATGCTATCTTTACACTGCAAGAGTATACCAATGAATGAAAAAATGCAATTGATTATATCCCTTATATATACTGCAGAGGCATCTATTTCTTGAATGAACTCCAGTAGCATATAGATGAGATTTTCAATTCTGATTAAAAAATGTTCCATCATTTTATAGCTGATGAAGGTCGTTTCTTTCTAATGTGAACTTTACACATCAATGTGCCACTTGTAAATGGGTATGGCCGCCCTTCCACGTCCTTTATATGTACTCTTATAGAGCCGATCGATGACCTGTTCAGTGAGAGATAGTGCACATTTGGGAATGTTATTACCTTACTCTCTCGAGGAAAATAAACTACCCTCAATAGAGGAGCTGTAGTATCACCCACATACTGGTGTTCCACTATGTCAGTGTAAACATATGCCATTCCAGGATGTTTGAGTATCTCGGAGGTGATACAAGTATAATGTAACACCCTGTCTTGCTCGTCGATTAATTCTTCCCTGGTTATATGTACGTTTTCTACTGTTTTCATAATCCTTTTCAGCATAGTAGGTACATCATGGAGGACATCTAACCAACCTTCACGTTCGTGAACGTGTTTCCGCTGCCATGACGATCTCCTGAGGAAAAACACATCGATGTCTCTAAGGTTAATGCCTGCCGTTGATCTCAAAGTAATTAATACTTCATCATCGGAGGGATGAATATCTGTATTGTAAATTAGATCTCTACACATATTACTATTCGCTAAAAGCGTATTTAAATAACTGAACATTGCAGGAACTGACTTAAAATAGGATTTCCTCATTACAATTCTTTCATAAAAGTATTCTCTTGTTCCCATAGTGACGCGGTTTAAAGCGCCTGTGTTCTTCACATCCAATATAGTTTCAACACAATCCAGATCTCTGAAACATGCATCCAAAAAAGATTATGCGGCACATTTTCCACATCTGTATTTAATATCACTTCACACAGCCCGACTTCATAAACGTCTCTTTCAACGCCTATAGGGTTCAGTAACTCTGTCGTGAAGTCTGAGAGCTTATTATCAGGATGAAGATTCATCGAAGCCGATGAAGGCAGAGTTAAATAGAAGTGATCTGTTCCCGCCATGGTCTCAATGAATACTGCTTAATGATTCTTAATTTCACTTGCTTTTATATACGAGTTAAACTTGTCAGGATATCCTACCCATTTAACCAAGTACTGTTTATTTCGCCCCTTTCCTTTCGAGCCTAATATCTTTTCAATTTTATACACATTTTTCAGGATTGAAGCGTATTTTTTGTATTTCCTGTTTATAAAAACCTCCTTTTATTTTTTCACCGTATAAATCCTCCAAATAATATAATTTTAAGCCGTCGTAAGGGAAGTCTCGAATATTGTGAACTTTGAAAACCTCTGTAGACCACCCTGACTCGTAGCCTTTCCTAAACCTTTCAGCCTGTCTGGAGACTCGTACATAATCGCATAGGCGCACACCTGAATTATCCTTTATTTTCCTAACTCTTCGTTGTGAATGATCCACCATCGTAGGGTTTATTTTCGACATTTCTAGAGGGGTAGATTTTATAGTTCTATGGAACGATCTATTATAAGAATGAGCAAGGTCTTGTAGTATGTCAATATACTTAAAAGTGTTCATACGGGTAAAGTACCGGTGCATTTTCTCCTTGATAGTACGCTGTACTCTTTCAACTATAGCTGCTTTATTCACTGAGAATGTATTGTAATACCCCATGTCGTGCTCTTTAACTAATTCTTGAAATTCACGACCTAGAAACTCACTGCCTCGGTCAGTCCACAGCATTCTTGGCCATCGCTTGTCACCCTCTATAATTTCTCTCAACGCGTCAGATACAGTACCTGACTTTTTATCTTTTAAAGGTTTCAACCATAAATATCTAGAATACACATCAATGGTGAAAAGTATGTATTGATATCCATCGTTGTACGAGCTGATTTAACCATTTCGGATAAATCCAGCTGCCATACGCTATCGAGACAGGGGGCTATGGTTTTCCGGGTAGGAAATTTTCTGCGAACAGGCTTATGTAGAGTGAAAGCCTCCTCGCCTTCTAGATATGCTTTCAACTCTTTCCGTCCAATGTCAGGAAACCTCGAGGCAAACCTTGTGAATCCACCATAGCTATTAGGCTCCTTCACATCGTAATAATACTTATCAACCACTTCCTCCTTAGCCTCCATGGTGTCTACTGGCATGAGTAAAAACATTTTATATGGCTGATATATATATAAATGAATAAGAAAAGCAGTGAGGAGAGGATATATATATATATATATATATATATATATATATATATGTAAAAGCAAATATAAAACATAGTGATTAATATGATGAATTTATTTATTCACAAGTGAGCAAATTAGAACAATGAACAAAAATATATATATGGTATATATATATATATATAGCAGGCAGGGAGGTATATATATATATATATATATATGTAGAAAAGAAGTAAGTATATACGGTTATGCTAAATATAAATATATATATATATATATATATATATATATATATATATATATAATTGAATTAATAATATTAATATCACCACAGCTTGACTATGAATTAATCCTAATATAAGGTGTTTTTCTTATTCTTCCTTTAACCACCCGTTTGAATTTATCTGAAGCGTAGGACATGCCCGGGACTAGAATCAGGCCTTGGCGTTTTAGGAATATCATCCAAGTCTGCTAATCTGCGGGTTCAAGATTAAAGAGTGGAAAATTTATAGTCTTAGCTCTTGGGTTACTGTAGCCATCCTGTTACAGCCTCTCTTCCAATCACGTATAGATCAGCGCCACAAATCCACACACAGCTTGACCCTTTAACTATCTCATCATCAATAATGATTTGACCATTCCAAGTTATTTGTTCTTTTAAAATATTATAGAGAGTTAGACCTGATCCAGCCTCTGGCTGCCGTGGTAGCCTCTCTAGATATTTCTTAAGTTTGTCTCTATCTTCACATCCTTCTGGTTTTACTTGAAAAATTGTTTCCTTGATGTCATCAGGACTTACGGTGGTCCCTTTAGATGCAAATCCTTGAGACTTAATAATTTCTGCATTGCATCCTGGTATAAGATACGCTTCTCATGGATGTTAATGTCTGAATTTAATATCCGATACACCTCTTGCTCGTAATTGCTTATCTGTTCAACTTTAGGGTCGATCAAGCTGTAAGGCAGAGCTGGCTGGCTGAATTTGTGCAGGACTCAAAGGTTGTTGATTCTCTAGAGAGAAATGATGCTGATGATTTGGGGGTGGAAATTGCAGTGAGGACGACACCCCGTAAGGCTGTGGTTGTGTAGGCTGAGTGTGTGCTCTCTGCAACGATGGAGTAGTATTACATTTCATTTTCTCATACTCGTTAAACGGTAATACAGCGACCTTCTTCATTATGAAGATATCCACTTGGTAATCAGAGGAGCAATAACTGAGAAAAGTAGAGGCAGGAATACACCACCTCCCTTCTGCAACACCTTCTTTTATTTTTCAGATGCTTTATGTTACGGGAGAGTTTTTTAATGGTGTTTCTATGTCGACGCAGCTTTACCTTCTGAGGCCTGTTTAAAGGAACATTCCCCTTTATAAGATTTAAGCAGAGTTCACATACACACTGGGTGAACTTCTCATCATCACAGATTATTTTGCGCTTTTCAGCCGGTTTCAACTTTTTAAATCTTTTTATAAGAGGCAAATACTTTACAACTAAACTACTCATTATTCAGGAATGTACACAGTTTCTACCTCGTGCGGAAGAATGTTAGTGCGGAGCAGGACTCTATGCGTGTTCCTAGGGTGAAGTTCACACAGCAAGTATCCGTACGGGTCCGAAGTAACTTCTTTATATACTTTCAAGAACTCTTTTCTTGCTGACGGGAACATCTGTGACCCTAGGACATTCACCTGACTCATATCTCTTCTTTGACCAAACAGGATCAGATACTGAGTGTTTAAAGAAACAGTCCTCATGTGTCTGCTTTGATGAAAAATGTTCTGTGTAATGAAAAATACAGATATATTTAAATGATGGGAATACACCGTAAACGTCTCAGCTATATCTTCGTTTAACTTGTGCAGCATGTCGTCCAGAACTATAACTTTATGACCTTGTACATTTTCCAATGATTTAATATCGTATACACCTTCATGGAATTCTACTATATTATTATATTCATTAAACTTCTCCTGGTATACACTATAGCACCAGATTATTTTCACAGGTGTATGCTCAAAAATTCCACCATCCTTTAATATGTTTAACAGCAGAAAGGTTTTCCCGCAGCCTGTGGGACCCGCCACCATGCATGTAGCAGGGCTGAAGAACATGAATTTACCCACATCCATGCTCGTAGCGTGCTCGATGTACAATGCAACTTTCGGAAGCTATAGTGAGAGTTATTATATATATATATATATATATATATAGCAGCAGGATATATATATGGTATATATATATATATATATATATATATATATATGACGTATATAGTATATATATATATATAAAATATATATATATATATATAGAGAGAATATATATATATATATATATATATATATATATATATATATATATATATATATATATATATATATATATATGTTAAGTTGTAATATATATATATATATAAGAAAAAGAGTTATATATATATATATATATATATATATATATATATATATATATATATGTTATATATATATATATATATATATATATATATACACGAACGTTTACTCGACGATGTTAAAGCAAGAACTTCAGTTAAAACCTTTACTACATACCTAGAACTTTAATAATCGCAGACCTGCATATTTTAACATTAAATATACTCACTGGAATATTAAATATTTTAACATTAATTACATTTACAATAATATTAAAAATATTTATAAGGGTATATAACACTGATATAGACATTCACAGAAACTTCACGAAGACTCAAGATTAATACTCTGTAAATCTTTACAAATATGCCAGTCATTTATATCGTTGTCTATCATATAGCTACGTATCTCATCGATGCCGTCCGAAAGCACATATGTAAAAAGCTCCCTCTCAGATATCATAGTATGTTTGGCCTCTGGATCGGTCGCATAGATGCTTTCAGCCCATCGTTTTCTAAGAAGATGTATGAATTTCTGCACATCGATAGTCTCTAGGAATCGTTTAATAACAGTATCAGAATCATCAACCATCATTTTCTTGAATGCGTAGTATTCCTCGTATAACATATAATGAACGACTGTTTACATAGTTAGATAACACACTCACTCTCTTCATATGCCCTAGCACCCTTCCGCCTACCTCTGACATACACTTCAACCGCTGTAATCCTGAGATGAAGAACCCATGTGAAGTACGTTCAAATGCTTCTAAACCACTAGTCCTTTCCCATAGTCTAACTTCCACGCACATTGTGTTCACGCATGTTTAGAGAAGGTTAGAGTAAGCTGTTTTTCCTTTGCTCCTTTGCTCTGGCTGATAACTGTTTTCGAGTAGTTTAAAGCCGCTTTAGGGTTAAAGTAATCAGTAAGCCATGACTCGATGTGTTTACATATACACAGTAATTCATCGGGACTCATGTAAACACGCCGTGTGTTGTAATATGATGAATTACTAACACACGTGAAGAATTCAGTTCCATTCGGGTTTCTTTTATATAAGAATGCAACTCCACAACCAGGTATCTTAACTTCCCACTGAATGATGTCTTGTACAGAGGTATACCTATTAAGACGAATCATATTGTGTTCTTTCCGGAAACGCTACACTTTTAAGATAGGGTAGAGAACTTCTTCACAGCTCAACAGCTAGAGCGACTATAGTTTGAAACGAGATTAGACTCACAAGGGATCGTATATAATTCTCGCCAAAACACAGTGTAGAGGTAATAGAGATAAGGCTGACGTCACCAAACACAAGGGGCCATTTATAATTCTTGACCAACCACAGTGGAGGGTGAATTGAGATAGGGTTTACATCGGCCAATCGCAAGTAAGACAGAACGTATGTTTTTACGATCTGCTGTAGAGTAAAATAATAATAATTTGTTTTCTATTACGACGTGCGTTTTCAACTTATAAATAATATGATAACAGTAATGTTAATAATAATAATAATAATAATAATATAATAATAATAATAATAATAAGATAATAAGTGTGTGTGTGTGTGTGTGTGTGTGTGTGTGTGTGTGTGTGTGTGTGTGTGTGTGTGGTGTGTGTGTGCGTGTGTGTGTGGTGTGTGTGTGTGTGTGTGGGGTGTGTGTGTGTGTGTGTGTGTGTGTGTGTGTGTGTGTGTGTGTGTGTGTGTGTGTGTGTGTGTGTAGTGTGTGTGTGTGTGTGTGTGTGTGTGTGTGTGTGTGTGTGTGTGTGTGTGTGTGTGGTGTGTGTGTGTGTGTGTGTGTGTGTGTGTGTGTGTGTGTGTGTGTAAGCTTAATATATAGATAGACAGACGCATCGATCCAGAAATGCCTATGTGACTCAGTAATCAACTTTCATATAGTTTTTTTTTCTTTGAGGGCTGATAGTAGCTTCTGCGCCGATCTGTTTGTCTCTGCCGTCATATCAGGCCCTCGTTGTTGTTAGCGTCGTTGTTGCTGGCATGTTGTTGTTGTTGTTAAGCTTCGTTGTTGTTGTTGTTGTTGTTAGTTGTTAACATTCTTTTGTAACTGCTGCTGTTTTTGCTGTGGGTTTTGTCATGATGAAGAAAAAAAAAAAAAAGATGAAGAAGAAGAACAGTATTTGAAACACGCACTCGTGAATAAAACATAATAAATAATAATAATAATAATAATAATAATAATAATAATAATAATAATAATGATCATTTTACACACAGGTATATAAATAAATAAAATTGTATAATTCCTTTATATGTGTATATATATATGTATATAGTTATATATATATATATATATATATATATATATATATATATATATATAGCATATATGTATATATATATATATAAGGGTATATGGTATATATTACTAAAGCATAATTTGTGCAGTACTCATCCTTAATCTTATCGGTCAGAATATCGGAGAAAAGGTAATCCCTTTCAGTTCACGGTTAATTACCTTTTCTTCGATTTTAACCGCAAACCTCATTAGACTAATCCACCTTGAAACTCTCAAAGCACGTATGGGAATGAAAATTTTATTCATTTATTTTATATTTAATACACATTTTGAACTAAAATTTGTATTTAAACATAATTTGATATTAGGACTGGAAGGCCGCTTTAACGGCCAGATAAGTCCTTAACTTACCTGGTGACCACCGTGATAGAGCAGCCGAAAGGACGGGATTCGAATCCCATCCCGTCCAATTTTATAATGTCACAAAATGGAGGGGGAAAAAGAGAGTGGGGGAGTAAGGGAGTAGTAAAACCCTTAATGACAATGCGAACGAAAGACGAAACGAGTATACCAAACCGACGGTGGCGGCGGAGGCAGAGGCAGAGGCGGAGGCGGGAAAGCGGGACACGGTGCGCGAAGGTTGCGGGGCCAAGTCGGTGGCGGGGCGGAAAACGGGCGCGCGCGGAAAACAAGTGTGTGTGTGTGCGTGCGGGGCGAGAGAGAGTAGATGATGTAGTAGTCATGGCAACAGATAAAGATGGGGTAATAACAACAGCTAAGAGCTAAGGGTAAAGAGATGGTGGGGGATGGGGTAACGGGTGTGTGTGTGTGTGTGTGTGTGTGTGTGTGTGTGTGTGTGTGTGTGTGTGTGTGTGTGTGTGTGTGTGTGTGTGTATATTTATATGTATGAGTGTGTGTATGGATGATAGCGATTTTACTACGGTGCGCACGCACATAAGTAAATATAAAAAGGGGGGTAGGGTAAATAATATACACGTACATAAAAAATAATTACTTACATTAAAAAATACAATCATATGTACGCGAGCTTCGCTGCTGGATTGCGCAACATTCAATGTTGCTTCGCAACATTTGCAATGTTGCACACTCCAACTCTGCAATTGCTATGCAATGTTGCGTGCTCTATCTCGTACCCCATACTACTCACGTTAATACTGAGATTTTGATCCTCCAAGTTGAAGTTGCCAATACAAGTGAAGGGAATTTTAATTCTTATTGCAATTTATATTTAGGTTGGTTCTATTTTGCAAAACGTAGTTTTGACCTTATTGACCTTTTACTTCCCTTGTCTAGCATTACTCTAAAATTTTAACTTGGTGGGATGGTTAATCTTTTTGTATACGGCATCCAAATATGGCTTAAGTAATCTTCAAACACGGTGGAGAAGTGAGATGGTTCCCTTTTGCATAACGATATCCAAATATGGCTTAAGCAATCTTTAAACACGGTGTAGAGAAGTGAGATGGTTCCCTTTTGTATTTAGATGTCCAAATATGGCTTAAGAAATCTTTAAACACGGTGTAGAGAAATGAGATGGTTCCCTTTATGGATAACGGTGTCCAAATATGGCTTAATCAATCTTTAAACGCGGTGGAGAAGTGTGGTGGTACCTTTTGGCATAACGATGTCCAAATATGACATTGTGTAGAGAAGTGTGATGGTTCCATTTTACATAACGATGTCCAAATACTGGTCAAGAAATCTTTAAACACGGCGTAGAGAAGGGAAATGTTTCCCATTTTGGCTAACTGTGTCCAAATATGGCTTAAGCAATCTTTAAGTGAGGTGTAGAGAAGTGAGATGGTTTCCTTTTGCATAACATAAAAATATGGCTTAAGCAATCTTTAAACAGGGTGTAGAGAAGCGAGATGGTTCCATTTTGCGTAACGGTGTAAAAAATATGGCTTAAACAATTTTTAAACATGGTGTAGAGGTGAAATGTTTCCCCTTTTGCATAACGGTGTCCAAATAGGGCTTAAGAATCTTTAAACACAATGTAGAGAAGAAGATGGTTCCTTGCAGCTAACGATGTCAAATAAGGACTAGGCAATCTTTAAAAGTGGTAAAGAAGATGGCTCTCAAGTCTTTGCATAACGATGACCAATATGACAAGTGGCCTTAAACACCGTGTAGAGAAGCGAGGTTTCCCACTTGATGTCCAAATATAGTTTAAACAATCTTTGAAACATCTAGTAAAGAGAAGTAGAAGGTTCCTCTTTGTATAACGGTATAGCTTAAACAATCTTTAAACACTGGTGTAGAGATGTGAGATGGTTCCTTGCATAACGGTATGGCTTAAGTAATCTTTAAACAGTAGAGAAGTGAGATGATTCCCTTGCATAACGGTGTCCAAAATATGGCTTAAGCTATCTTTAAAACAAAATATCGTTTCTTAATTTTAACGGTATACAATCAATCTATAATGGTTGAGTGTCACATGATGTAAAATGTTTGGGGATAGATAGGCTCAAGTTATGTTTTTGCGCTAAAAAAAAGTGTGCGTCATTGATTCAATTACTTCTAGTAGTTGAATAGTTTTAAATGCAAAGTAAGAATCAATTAATATTTCCTTTAATTAACGTAGCAGTATTTGGGGTTGGCTGAGCACCTGAAATTTTGCTTCCTCACTGTACCGCAATCAAAAATTATTTCTTTGCTGTGATTATTCTATTTTTCACGTCTCCGCACCTCTCTATTTTTAAAAATCGCATCGCACCGTGACACTGTAATTATGTGTCGCACCGCACTTCATTATAATGAATGAGTCAAGGAGATTTTACCTCCATCAGCGGGATTCGAACACTGAACTCCGCGTCGGCTGAGTTAACAGCAACCGGGCGCTCTATCCACTAGGCCATGC
The DNA here is from genome assembly GCA_015478945.1 of Trachelipus rathkii. Classification (NCBI taxonomy): domain Eukaryota; kingdom Metazoa; phylum Arthropoda; class Malacostraca; order Isopoda; family Trachelipodidae; genus Trachelipus; species Trachelipus rathkii. The sequence goes on from JABUQX010094344.1 coordinate 81,881, forward strand.
ACCTGCGTAAATAACTCTACAGAGAACTACTTGGTTCCACACAATCTTATGGTATTTCCTCCAAAGTTTTTAAATAATTTTTTTTGCCTGTTTTTTTTTTTATCTTACTTTTACTTTATTGTTTTTTTTCTGATATTGATTAAATTAATTAATTAATATGCGATAACATATATTTATTTTTTGTTTATAAATATAAGCTGATTATTGTTTACATTCGTGCATTGCACGAAAAACAGTAATATTAAGTGAATTTCGCTTTATTACCCAAAATATGGCTGAAGCTGAAGTAGTAATGAAAGATTCTCGTGGAAACCATCTATGTTGTCACTCGTAAAAATGACAAAGCTGAGAGGAAACTATGTAAAAGTTGCATTTTTCATATAGAATTTAAATTCACAATCTTGAGATGACTAGTCATTGAGGCATCCTATTCAGGTCATCAAAAATTTAATCATTTTGGAACATTGAGTCATCAAAAATTGTTTAATCAACCGTCATTTTTATTAATCAAAAATTTAATCAACCGGAATATTGAGTAAATCATATTTAAGGGATTTTATTTGTAGATTGAAAGAAAATGTGTGTTAGGGGAAAAATTTACTATAAAAGAGAATTGTTTTAATGCCATTATACACCAATCTCAAGCATTTAATTTTAATTGTGTTATACCCTTGATGTTGAAAACATTGTTAATTTGTATCAGAATACCTGCTGCCCAATCATAATTCTCTTTGTAGATTTGGATATTAGCAAGGTTTGTAATATATATCTATGTTCTGATTAGAGGAACTCTATCAAGAGAAAATGAGATAAGATTGATGAAAGAATCAAATAAAATATAATTAAAAAGTAGGAACAAATGAACCAAAAACGATATAAAAGTGCTGTTTGACCTTAAAGGAAAATATAATTCTGAAGACCAAAGTTCATCGTTTAAAAATATTTTTGGTAGGTCTTTCAAGCAAGGGGAGAAAAAAAAATGCAGCAAATAATGTTCAAATTTAATATTAAGTTTTGAGGTAATAGACATTAAATTTTATGAAACATAATATTTATATATATATATATATATATATAGCAGTATATATATATATATATAGAAATATATATGGTTATATATATATAAGATATATATATATATATATATATATATATATAGAAAGAGTATGTATGTTATATATATATATATATATATATATATATATATATATATATATATAATAAAGTTTATATAGATCTCTTTAAAAATGAATTTTTAATTGATGGAAACAAAACTGATTTTTGGGAAATCTGAGGAAAGTTTTTTAATTGGGTATACCACTTTATTTAAATAAATTGATAAGTGGTGGTGTAAAAATTTATCGGGAAATATCTCCTGGTGAAAACAATCGGGAATATATAAACTCCTGTTCGTACCAATGCACACCACGAAAACATGAAGTTATGTCTCATTGTTGCCAGGAAGTCGCAAACCCCTCCATATGGCCCTGTGTCTAAACTACCTAATGCTCAATTCAATACTGCAAGATGGTCTTCACGAACGCCCCAAGCCTGACCAGCAGAGGTGCCGGAATTGGATCAGGCGAAGACTTGATGTCAAAAACCCACCGAATAAGGTTCTTGAAACGTCGCGATCGATCTGGTGCCCCGCACCTTTACCTTTACATGAGCTAGAACGTGCCGTGATTGCAGTTTGTATATTATTACCCAGTAATATATCCAGAAAATCATATTGGGCTTTACCTTTGACGTTGCAGGTGGGCAATAGGAGCTTAATGCAATATGCCACGCACTCATTACTGCACATATATGTCGCTAACTTTAAACCATGAAGCTGGTTCATCGTCCACAAGTTACACTTCCAAATTAGCAAATATTTATGCGTTGTGCCTCACGAAATAAACGTATTGAGCAATGTAACAATAATGTATTCTCCCTTATTCCCCTGTTATTTCCCCTCCTTTTGTTCAGACACAGGACCATATGGAGTTTGTATAAAACCCAGGTAACAATAGATACAAGATAATGCCATGGTTCCTACCTGGTGCTATTACCTGTCAGACATTCTGTCCGGCAATAGGAGATCGCATCCCAATCCCAAATTTACCTATATATATTCATTTAAATAAAAGTGAAGCCACTGCAGCCCTTTCTTTCCTCGTGATTTTTAAAATCAAATTTATTTAATTAATTAAAGTTAATTTTTAAAGTTTACTCAAATTTATTATTAATATTAAAATTCAAAGCTCCAAATTTTATTTTTCCTCTGCATATAAGAATTCAACATTTAGTTGTGCCTCTTGGTAGGAAAAATTCTTTTCTTGTATTCATTAATTATTACCTGTTTTAAAAACACTCCATAAATTTCTTTAGCTATCTAAAGGTCTCTCAGGCTTTAGAATCTTTTCATAAATATCTTTCTGAGTGTTGAAAAAAATTTCTCTGCTTAAACATTTCAGTTGTATCCTCTCAACATGAGATTTTACAAATAATTGAATATCCATTTTTAAAATCTTTAAACTAAATAACCTTGATAATAAAAACATTAGGAGGAGAGAGTGGGTTATATTCTGTTTAAAATGTCCATGAATTTCATTACTCCCACTTCTTTTTAAACAAGTAGAGTATTGTTGTGTAGTATAAGATGGACGAATGTTTTCCGACTCCATAGAACTGACATACTTCCTATAGTCAGAAGGAGCAAGACACCACACCTCTTTTAAAATGAACCTATACTTATACATATTACAAAGGTCCCCCATTAACTTCAATACTATAGAGTGAAGCAACTTATAAAAATGAAAATAAGTTATTTTCTCACAAACTAGATTAATCAATTTTATAAATAAATCTTGGTAAGGCCAAAATAAAAGTTGCTTGAGCACGGGAAATAGTTTCCTGTGGTCGCTACGGAGGAGCATATTCTTTAGCACATTTTCATTCGTATCGTATACCAAAAATCTTAGAATTTCTATCCTAGATTTACTTCTTGCAAATATAGATGTCAAATGAGCACCTTCCAAATGTATGAAACTAATTATTTTATCTACGAACTTTGGTAAAAGGCTTTCTTTCTCTGAAAAACCTAACATCCTCCAGCAATTCTTAAACGCTACTTCGTTTCTCTTGAGAAAAGCATGCTCACACACGACTAGAAGATCTTTTTCATGTGCCTCATAGTCACCCATAATGGCCAAATCTAAAATTTTATTAAACGGGAGATCCTTCCAATAGCCACCAATAAATTTGTATTCTGCAATAAATTTTCCTTCACGAATAAAACTTTCCTCATCTTTGCTTATTTCTTTCCACAATACACAAATATCTTCTATTAATAAGGAATCAATAGCAATTAAAATGCGCAGGAGAACATCTAGACTATTATCTTTAACTAATTTTCTGGCTACTAGGGTTGTATCAATTATTCCTTTATGGGTAATAAAGGAGCTTTCGAGAAAGTTAATACAATAAGAAGGGGAAAGCTTAAAAAGCATCTTCTGATCTGTTATCCATTCGAACATATTATTAACAACAATATTTATTAAATTCTTTGGCAAAATATTTACTATCGGAACATATAAATTTTTTATCGTATCTGAAAATTCCTGTTGTAGAATTTCAATAAAGTTTCTGAAAAATTTTGAGTCATAATTTACAAAGTCATTTCGTATAACTAAGTATCGTAAAATTTCCTCTTTCACTTCAGGTAGGCAGCAAAATTCAGCAATAAATTTTACAGCACTCATTTCTTCCAACCTTTTAATCATCTTGGGACCAATAGAAGCCATACCTAAAAAGAAAAAAATAGTTATCAGAAATATTGATGTAAATTACAGCTGGGATTGATTAATAAGAAAGAATATTTAAAAAATCATTGCACTTAGAAAGTGCGTGTAAAGGGTCAAAACCCACCAACTTCTCAGACATTTAAAATCATAAGTTAAATAAACCTCAAAGAAAGCTTGGAAATTTTGCAGTTTATATCGTAACATCTCAATATGGTGCAGGTAAAAAAAATTAACTGATTGAAAATGCAGTTAAAGTATTAAAAAGCTATTTTAAATTTCATGAAATTAGGCGTTCATCCGAGAATGTGCCTATGTCTAATAGGGAAGTGGGTAGGAGAGATATCGGAAAATATATCTATACTAATATAGTACCGTCGGTAGTACGGTACTATCAAAGTTAAAAAACGAAATAAACCTAAAGTGTAAGGATTTATGTATATATATATATATATATATATATATATATATAATATAATATAATAATTAATAATAATATAAAAAAATAAAAATACATAAAAATATTAATAATATATATATATATATATATATAATATATATATATTATATATATATATATATATATATGTATATAGCCAACCTTAATAATATAATAACATATATATATATATCATATAGCAGCCCAACAGCAACAACTTGTATATATGCTATGCTCTTCTTCTTCAATAATATATAATAGCTATATAATATATATATGCTAACATATATGTAATGACTAATAATAATATATGTATATACTAATAATATAATACTCTTTCTTAATATTAGCTAATAACCAATAATATAACTCCAATATATGTAATGATAGTAATGCTTTATAATAATAATAATAATATGTAATAATATATAATATATGCTATGTAATAACAATATATAATATAGCAACAACTTCATATAAATATTCTTGCTATAATATATATAATATGAAATATGTATAATAATATATATTATATATATAATAATAACTATATAATAATAATAATATATAATAATAATAATAATATATATATATATATATAATATATATATATATATATAACATCTTCTTCTTTATCAACAATATATATATATGTATATATATATAATATATAATAATAATAATAATAATAATATATAATAACAATAATATATATAATAATATATGTATATATATATATATATATATAATATAGAAATATATATAATAATATATGTAATATATATATAAATATATATTAATATATAATAATATATATATATATTTATATATATATATATATATATAATATATATATATATATATATATATATATAACATAACCAACAATAACCTTTAATAATAATTGTAATAACAATAATAATAATATATATATATATAACATATATATATATATATATATCCAATAATATAATATAATAATAATAATAATAACAATAATATAATAATATATATATATGTATATATAATAATAATAATAATAATAATATGTATATATATTATATGTATAATAATAATAATATATATAATATATATATATATATGTAACAATAACGATGTATAATATAATATATATAACATGGCTGTAGCCAGCAGCCAGCCAACAATGCTTCTTCTTTAATAACTCTTCATATAATGTGTAACAATGTAATATAACATAGCCAGCAACCATGTATATATAATGCTATATGCATATATTACATATCTATGTGTAATAATAATAATAATAATATATGTATATATATAATAATAATAATATAGCAATAATAATATCTTATATCCCAGTCAACCAATAATAATAATATATATATATATACATATAATATGTAACAACAACTATTAATATAATAATGTTCTTTATGTATATATGTATAATAATAATAATAATATATATATGATAACTATATACATATATACAATATCTATGTATGTAATAGCCAATATGTAATAATAATAATAATAATAATATATGTAACCAATAATAATATGTATAATTATTGTAATATGTAATAATATAATAAGTAACTATATATATATCTATATAAATATATATATATATATATATATATATATATATATATATATATATATATATATATATATATATATATATATATATATATATACAAGTGAACGAAGAATCATTATTTAGTGATAGTTAGCTGGCGCACCTCCGCACCTTGAGGAAACGTAGTCCGCTAGCGCTCCTCCGCACTTATTCAGACCATCAAACCTGCTATCGCAAGTCCGCACGTCCGCGTCTCCCGCTTAATAATGTGCGACTTCACAAAAGATTTTAACATTAAATACTAAATAGCATATATCCTTACAAAAAATTTATTTATAATATTATATGAAAAATTGAATGAATATTTACAAAATCTCAAGATTTTCCACTTCCTCCTCAATGTCGTCTTCAAAGGACAAGAGATCCATATTACCTTTCAAAAAGATTAGGTGCTCAAAATTAAAAGCAGTTAAGGCTGACCTCTTTGCCCTCAAAATATCCCCACCAATACAAAATATTCGCTCTACAGCCGCAGAACTATAGGGATAGGTGTATTAAATTTTATGAACAAGTTCAACAAATTCTGCCTATGCTGAAAGGGAAAGATGTCCTTGGTGAGAGGAGTGTTGGTGTTAGTTCACTTCCAGCAGTCCATTGCTAATTTAAGGTCCTCACCTAAATCATTCTTGCCTCCCTTCTGAAATATTTTTGACCACCCTGTCCCCGCACCGCACCTCTGGCTCCGACATATATCTATATAAGTTAGAGTTATCGTATCGTGATAAAATTTGGAGTGGTGTTAGATGGTGACGTAACCTCGTCGTAGACGATGTTACGTCCCCATGGGTCCCCCCGAAGGGGACCCCACCCCCCATTAAAAAATCGAAATTGGGTGAGAGGATTCAGAGTTGAATTTCTAGAAATACTTGATATGATAATCTGTGGAGTTGGCTCCGGCACCGGTGCTGGAGCCACTGCGGACCGAGTTAATAAACAGTCGTATAACAACAATATTGGTGTGTTTATATATGTTATTGGGTCTGTAGATTTCGAAAATAATGGTTTCAGAACCATCAAGGAAAGATAAAAATAAAAAATAAATAAATAAATAAATAAATAAATAAATAAATAAAATTTCTTACACTTTTGTTTATAACTTACAAATTTACGTTTTTACATACCCTAAAGCAGTAAATCACTAAATCAAGCAACCCAACCATCCCTCCTGTCTAGTCGTGATCTATTGATCTATTGATTAAGGTCACATTTTTTACTAAAATTTTGTCATGTTTACATACCCTAAAGCAGTAAATCACTAAATCAAGCCACCCAACCATCCCTCCTGTCCAGTCGTGATCTATCGATCTATTGATTAAGGTCAAATTTTTACTAAAATTGTGACGTTTTACATACCCTAAATCAGTAAATCACTAAATCAAACCACTATCCAACCTCCCTCCTGACCATCTGTGATCTATTGATCTATTGATTAAGATCAAATTTTTACTAAAATTGTCATGTTTTACATACCCTAAAGCAGTAAATCACTAAATCAAACCACTATCCAACCTCCCTCCTGACCATCTGTGATCTATTGATCTATTGATTAAGGTCAAATTTTTACTAAAATTGTAACGTTTTACATACCCTAAAGCAGTAAATCACTAAATCAAACCACTATCCAACCAGCATCCGACCACCCTCATGACCATCCTTGATCTTTTGATCTATTGATCTATTGATTCAAGTCACATTTCGAGTATCATTTTGAATAAACATAACATAAAATAAAGTTCTTTATACAAACATCAATCAATATATGTTGATGTAACAAAGTTTTCACATTAATAAAGCCTACTTAGTATCATCTGAACTATGAATATAACCAACAACGACAAACTTAGCACACCTTAAACATGAATAAACTGTTAACGTTAACAAAGTTCCCCACTTAACAACAGTAAAGTAACTAATATAGCATACAAAAACGTAACCTACTTACACTTTTATAACATATCGCTGTTATTTTACATTAAGACTGTAATATTTAACAAAAATTTACCATAACCATGTGTAATTATCATACAGACCAATGAGTATACTCTAACATAATAAGGTTTCCACATCAATAAAGCTAACATAGCATCAACTGAACTAAGAAAATAATGTACAACAACAAACCTAACACATCTTAAGCACGAATAAACTGTTAACATTAACAAAGTTCCACACGTAACACCAGTAAAGTAACCAACATAGCATGCAAATACGTAACCTATTCTTACTTTGTCAAGCATATCTCTAACATAACGATGTTAATTTACACTAACATGGTAATATTTAACTAAAATTTATCACAACATTGGTTAATTATACTGATCAACGAATATACTCTAACATAATAAAGTTTCCACATCAATAAAACTAACATAGCGTAACATGAACTAAGAAAATAATGTACAAAGACAAACCTATCACACCTTAAACCCGAATAAACTGTTAACATTAACAAAGTTCCACACTTTACACCAGTAAAGCAACTAACCTAATCTTACTTTTTCAAGCATAACTCTAACATATTAACGTTAATCTTACACTGACACAGTAACATTTAACTAAAATTTCTCACAACATTGGTTAATTATACTGATCAACGAATATACTCTAACATAATAAAGTTTCCACATCAATAAAACTAACATAGCGTAACATGAACTAAGAAAATAATGTACAAAGACCAACCTAACACAACTTACAAACGAATAAACTGTTAACATTAACAAAGTTCCACTGAGTTCTTTATATACTAATCAGCGAATATATGCTAACATAACAATGTCTTCATATTAATAAAGCTAACATAGCATCATATGAACTAGGAAAATAATGTACAACGACAAACCTAACACATCTTACGCCCTAATAAACTGTTAACATTAACAAAGTTCCACACTTAATACCAGTAAAGTAACTAACTTTACATACAAAACGCACGTAACTTATTTATACTTTTTCAAGCATATCTCTAACATAGCAATGTTAATTTTACATTGACACAACATTTATCAAAATGTATCATAACCTTACCTAACCATCATAATACCTAATGAGTAAAGACGAACAAAGTAAAGTTTTTAGGCTTATCTCTTTTTAGACTCCGTCCCCCCTTTCAGAAAATACCAACTCTAAACATGAAAAATGATTTTATGCTTTAACCATTTGCATAAAGTGATGCAATACTTATTATATTTGACCCTCTGGCAGGAATACAAGCAATGTAGCAGTCGCCATTCGGTTTACGATTAAATATAAATGACACATCGTGGGGAATAACGAAACTCCTCGTGAAGATATCAACAACAAGCGTAGAGATGCGGGGAGATGTCATCGTATCAACACTGCGAAAAACTATCCTACTGAAGAAAATAGTGTATAAACATCCCTTAAATGTAATGAGATTCTTTCTTTCAACCAATCAGAAGAAAGTAAACAAGAATACGACGTACGAATGAACCATATCAGTTCAAAAGGGTATATATTCTCGTTCGACAACAACAACAACAACAACAACAACAACAACAATAACATAGTACAAAGATAAGTTCTTTAGATACTAACCAACGAATATATGCTAACGTAACATTGTTTTCACATTAATAAAGCTAACATAGCATTACCAGAACTAAGAAAATAATGTACAACGACGAATCTAACACAACTTAAGCACGAATAAACTGTTAACATTAACAAAGAAGAACATTACACCTGTAAAGTAACTGACATTGCATACAAAACGTAACCTATTCATACTTTTACCAAACATATCTCTAACATATTAACGTTAATTTTTACATTGACACAGTAATATTTAACAAGAATTTATCATAACCTTGTTTAATTATCATACAGAGCAGCGAAAGTATGCTAACGTAACAAAGTTTCCACATTAATAAAGCTAACATAACATAACCTGAACTAAGAATATGATGTACAACGACAAACCTAACACACCTTACGTACGAATAAACTACTAACATTAACAAACTTCTGCACTTAACAACAGTAAAGTACCTAACACATCGTGCAAACGTAACCTATTCACACTTTTTCAAGCATATCTCTAACATATCAATGCTAATTTTACATTAACATCGTAATATTTAACAAAAGTTTAGCATAAACCTGTCTAATCATCATACTGACAAAGAATTATGCTAACACCCCGCTTACACCCCTTCGGGGTGATCCCCCTCGCAGGATTCACACCCTTTCAAGGGGCGCATCCCCCTGGGGTTTCTCTTGGAAGGTAATGTGTTGCTTTAGATACTCTTGGTTAATGAAAACTGTTTATTCTTAAGTTAGGTACGTTATGTTAAATATTACTATGACAATGTGAAAATAACACTGATTTGTTAGAGAAATGATGAGTTTTTGTAAGATATTACTGTGTTAACTGACGATGATGTGTTAGAAACGTGAGTCTAGGTTAAGTTTTTGTTGAGTAATGTTAGGTTTGCCCTAGAATTTTGCTAATGTCTACGATTATTCATAGGTCAAATGATGTTATACTCGAAACGAGTGACACTTTGATGAAGATAGTGTCAATTCATAGTTCAAGATGTTGGTATCTTTGATAGATTGGTCACTTTGTTAAGGGATTTTGTTAGATAATACGGCTTTACCTGTTGCTGATATGCGCGAAAAGTGGGAACATATCGAGTATTGTATGACCTGTTAGCTACTTTACCTTTGATAAGTAGGGAATTTTCAGGATGTTAGCTGATTATTCTCATACGCGAGTATGTTAGGTTTGCATTTTCTTTTATTATGATGTAGTTACGGTATGATATGTTAGCTGTGTGCTGGCTTTGTTTGGTTAAGCATATATTCGTAGGTTAGTATATAAAGAACTTATTTTTATGTTCTGTTTGGATACTTATAATATGACTTGAATCAATAGTTCAATAGATCACAGGCGGGTGGGATGGGTAGGGGACTGCTTGGATAGGTGGTTTGATTTACTGATTTACTGATTTACTGCTTTAAAATCTGTAAACTATTACGTTTTACTGTGATATTTTATTCAAAGAACTTATTTTTATGTTATGTCAGGATGAAATTTTGTTATTTTTGTTATGTTTGGTTAAAACTTTGTTGTGTTTGCAATTATTAGTTGGGGATTATGATATTTAGACGAGGTTATGATGAATTTTTTGTTAAATATTACGAAGTTGATGTAAAACATTTGTTACGTTAGCATTATATTCTTTGTCAGTATGATGATTAGACGGGTTTATGCTAAACTTTTGTTAAATATTACGATGTTAATGTAAAATTAACATTGATATGTTAGAGATATGCTTGAAAAAGTGTGAATAGGTTACGTTTTGTACGAAGTATTAGGTACTTTACTGCTTTTAAGTGCGGAAGTTTGTTAATGTTAGTAGTTTATTCGAATGTATGGCGTGTTAGGTTTATTGTTGTACATTATATTCTTAGTTCAGGATTATGTTATGTTAGCTTTATTAATGTGGAAACTTTGTTACGTTAGCGTACTTTCGCTGCTCTGTATGATAATTAAACAAGGTTATGATAAATTCTTGTTAAATATTACTGTGTCAATGTAAATTTAACGTTAATGTGCTAGAGATATATTTGGTAAAAGTATGAATAGGTTACGTTTTGTATGCAATGTCAGTTACTTTACAGGTGTTAAGTGTGGAACTTTGTTAATGTTAACAGTTTATTCGTGCTTAAGTTGTGTTAGATTCGTTGTTGTACATTATTTTCTTAGTTCTGGTAATGATATGTTAGCTTTATTAATGTGAAAACAATGTTACGTTAGCATATATTCGTTGGTTGGTATATAAAGAACTTATCTTTGTACTATGTTATTGTTGTTGTTGTTGTTGTCGAACGAGAATATATACCCTTTTGAACTGATATGTTTCATTCATACGTCGTATTCTTGTTTACTTTCTTCTGATTGGGTGAAAGAAAGAATCTCATTACATTTAAGGGATGTTTATACACTATTTTCTTCAGTAGGATAGTTTTCGCAGTGATGATACGAAGACATCTCCCCACATCTCTACGCTTGTTGTTGATATCTTCACGAGGAGTTTCGTTATTCCCCACGATGTGTCATTTATATTTAATCGTAAACCAAATGGCGACTGCTACATTGCTTGTATTCCTGCCAGAGGGTCAAATATAATAAGTATTGCATCACTTTATGCAAATGGTTAAAGCATAAAATCATTTTCATGTTTAAGTTGGTATTTTCTGAAAGGGGGCGGAGTCTAAAAAGAGATAAGCCTAAAAACTTTTACTTTATTCGTCTTTACTCATTAGGTATTATGATGGTTAGGCACGGTTATGATACATTTTGATAAATATTACTTTGTCAATGTAAGATTAACGTTAATATGTTAGAGATTGCTTGGAAAAAGTATAAATAGGTTGCACGTTTTGTATGTAAAGTTAGTTACTTTATTGGTATTAAGTGTGGGTTTGTTAATGTTAACAGTTTTATTCGTGCGTACATAAGATGTGTTAGGTTTGTCGTTGTACATTATTTTCCTAGTTCATATGATGCTATGTTAGCTTTATTAATGTGAAAACATTGTTATGTTAGCATATATTCGCTGGTTAGTATATAAAGAACTCAGTGGAACTTTGTTAATGTTAACAGTTTATTCGTATGTAAGTTGTGTTAGGTTTGTCTTTGTACATTATTTTCTTAGTTCATGTTACGCTATGTTAGTTTTATTGATATGGAAACTTTATTATGTTAGAGTATATTCGTTGATCAGTATAATTAACCAATGTTGTGAGAAATTTTAGTTAAATGTTACTGTGTCAGTGTAAGATTAACGTTAATATGTTAGAGTTATGCTTGAAAAAGTAAGATTAGGTTACGTTTTGCATACCATGTTAGTTGCTTTACTGGTGTTAAGTGTGGAACTTTGTTAATGTTAACAGTTTATTCCTGCTTAAGATGTGTTAGGTTTGTCTTTGTACATTATTTTCTTAGTTCATGTTACGCTATGTTAGTTTTATTGATGTGGAAACTTTATTATGTTAGAGTATATTCGTTGATCAGTATAATTAACCAATGTTGTGATAAATTTTAGTTAAATATTACCATGTTAGTGTAAATTAACATCGTTATGTTAGAGATATGCTTGACAAAGTAAGAATAGGTTACGTATTTGCATGCTATGTTAGTTACTTTACTGGTGTTAAGTGCGGTACTTTGTTAATGTTAACAGTTTATTCGTGCTTAAGATGTGTTAGGTTTGTTGTTGTACATTATTTTCTTAGTTCAGTTGATGCTATGTTAGCTTTATTGATGTGGAAACCTTATTATGTTAGAGTATACTCATTGGTCTGTATGATATTACACATGGTTATGGTAAATTTTTGTTAAATATTGGTCTTAATGTAAAATAACAGCGATATGTTATAAAAGTGTAAAGTAGGTTACGTTTTTGTATGCCGTTATATTAGTTACTTTACTGTTGTTAGGGGGGAACTTTGTTAACGTTAACGGTTTATTCATGTTTAAGGTGTACTAAGTTTGTCGTTGTGGGTTATATTCATAGTTCAGATGTTGTTAAGTAAGCTTTATTAATGTAGAAAACTGTTACGTCAACATATATTGATTGATGTTTGTATAAAGAACTTTATTTTTATGTTATGTTTATTCATTCAAAATGATACTCGAAATGTGACTTGAATCAATAGATCAATAGATCAAGGATGGTCATGAGGGTGGTCGGATGCTGGTTGGATAGTGGTTTGATTTAGTGATTTACTGCTTTAGGGTATGTAAAACGTTACAATTTTAGTAAAAAATTTGACCTTAATCAATAGATCAATAGATCATAGATGGTCAGGAGGGAGGTTGGATAGTGGTTTGATTTAGTGATTTACTGATTTAGGGTATGTAAAACGTTACAATTTTAGTAAAAATTTGACCTTAATCAATAGATCAATAGATCACGACTGGACAGGAGGGATGGTTGGGTGGCTTGATTTAGTGATTTACTGCTTTAGGGTATGTAAAACATGAAAATTTTAGTAAAAATGTGACCTTAATCAATAGATCAATAGATCACGACTAGACAGGAGGGATGGTTGGGTTGCTTGATTTAGTGATTTACTGCTTTAGGGTATGTAAAAACGTAAATTTGTAAGTTATAAACAAAGAATAAGAAATTTTATTTATTTATTTATTTATTTATTTATTTATTTATTTTTATTTTTATCTTTCCTTGATGGTTCTGAAACCATTATTTTCGAAATCTACAGATCCAATAACATATATAAACACACCAATATTGTTGTTATACGACTGTTTATTAACTCGGCTCCGCAGTGGCTCCAGCACCGGTGCCGGAGCCAACTCCACAGATTCACATATCAAGTATTTCTAGAAATTCAACTCTGAATCCTCTCACCAAATTTCAACCAATTACGAACACTTCGATTTTTAAAGGGGGGGTGGGGTCCCCCCTTCGGGGAGACCCATGGGGACGTAACTTCGTATACGAATAGGGTACGTCATCATCTAACCACCCTCCAAATTTTATCACGATACGATAACTCTAACTTATATAGATATATGTCGGAGCCAGAGGTGCGGTGCGGGGACGGTGCGGACCGGTGCAGTGCCGTGCAGTGCGGACTCAGAGTCGCTGAAGCAGGCGCAAAAGGGTTTAAAAAACAACTCAGAAGTGATCCCCTGCGGGGATCACTTCTTCGATGTAATAATAATAATAATAATGGGTATGTGTATATGTATGTGCGCGCGCGCGCTCTCGCGCGCTGACGTAATCTCGTCTGCGACGAGATTACGTCATCACGCTCGAACCTAATGCTATTTAGGCCTAATCTTGATCTCAGATCAAACAACAAAGAAAGACGTAACCGCTATATCGGCATCCGCCTCGGGGTGACCTCCCCTCATATACATCCTACAGACTTGAAATTTACACGGTTTCGAGCTTATCCCATACATACATTATATTCCAAGTTTGAAGCAAATATCTCTTATACTTTTTGAGAAAAAGCTGTGGTCGGTCCGGACGTGGCATCACTACTTATATATATATTTATATATATATATATATATATATATATATATATATATATATATATACTATATGCTGCTGCTATAACCTCTTATTAACCAGCAACTTATAACTATATAGTATATATACTGTAACATATATGCTCAACTGCTGCCATAACTGCTGCTATATATATACGCTATATATATATATATATATATATATATATATATATAAAGCCAAACTAAGAAAGTACCCGCACATGATATCTGAAACTAAGGATGTAATACAAAGAAAACTAATAACATATGGAATGCAGCGTATGAAATTTTTATGGAAAATGATTTTTTTTTATCTTCAAAACTAAGATAGGTACAAAGCTAATAACATATATGGAATCAGCGTATGCAATTTGTATGAAAAAGTTTTTAATATAGATGGCTATATTTGGGAATCAGCGTGTAGTTTTTACTTTTAGGGGGACTCAGGAACGACATGAGGTGAGGTTGATGGTTATAGATCCCCATTGAAAATTTCAGAGGACCCGACCTATTTTGCATCCCTTGCTGTTTATCTAGGGTATTCTTTTAGTTAAAAAAAAAATAAATAAAAAAAATTCCTTTTTTTTCATACAAATTTCATACGCTGATTCCATATATGTTGTTAGTTTTCTTGTACCTATCGTAGTTTTGGAGATAGATAAATTCATTTTCCATGCAATTTCTTGCAGCCCAGTTCCATATCATGTTATTAGTTTTCTTGTATCTATCTTAGTTTTAGAGATATCATGCGGGTACTTTCTTTAGTTTCACCATATATATATATATATATATATATATATATATATATATAATAAAATAATAATTCTCCAACGCCCTCAACCTGCAATAGCCAACAATATCATATATCTTATATATCATATAATATATGTATATATATATATATATCATATGATAATATAATAATATTTAAAAATATATAATATTTATAATAATAATAATATATATATGTATATATATAATATAATGTCAATAGCAATACGCGCTTGCTTACCCTTGCAAAAGTATATATATACAAATATCATATATATATATATATATATATATATATATATATTTTATATATATATAATATATATATATATATATATATATATATATATATATATATATATATATATATATATATATATATATATATATATATATATATATTTTATGTAATAATAATAATATATATATATATATATATTACGCCAAAATAACTATAAGGAAAAATTGTGTAAATACGTATAAAACATTCTGACACGAGCACAGGATTGTACAGCGGTGCCAATTTTGATTTTTTTTATTCAGTGTAGACGTGTTTTTGAGTGCTCTCTGTTGAAAGTTTATATTTATTTTATTCTCTGTTATTATTATGTAGTGCTGTGTTTAGTGAAAGTGTGTGTGATTTTCAATCCTTACTTTGTTTTAATTAAAAGTTTTATTAAATCATCAGTTAGTGACCATTTATTAGTTTCAGTGAAGTTCTGCGCTTGGAGTTTTAAAAGGTAAGCTCTAGTTTTAAGTATTTTTCTTTTCTTTTGTCTAGTACTTGTGGTTGTGAGTTTTTAGCAAAGTAAATGGGAAAAGGTTACGTAAGTTTGAATTTTATTTTTTTATTATACAAAATTTGATTTTTAATTAATTTTAGCATATAAACTTTTTAATTTAGGTTTTAGCGTATGATCAATTTTATCCCGATTTCTCCTTTTGTTTTTGTCTATTTTTGACTTTTGTTTTTGTTTGCGCGCGTGTGTGTGTGTGTGTGTGTGTGATGGCAGATTTGCGTAGGTGTGGGCTTTCTATTGACTTTACCAACATCCGCGGCTTAAACTCTAACTCTGCTTCCGCGGAATACCACATCTCTAACTCTAACCCAAATCTTTTGCTCTTGTATGAGACTCAGATGGCTAAGAATTCATCCTCTAACTCGTTTAACGTATCAAACTGTAACTTATTTCATAATTTCCGTCTAAAAGGTGGAGTATGTGCCTATGTAAACATTAACACTTCTGTAACACGTCTCGTGAATTTCGAATCTCGTAATTTCGTTGTTATGCGGCTTAAAATCTTTCTTCCTTCTACTACAATAATCTTGTGCTTCTGTTACTGTTTTCCTAACAGAACAGATTTTCAAGCCTTTTTGTATATCTTACTACTTCTCACGAGACTGTTATATCTTCTCATCCAAATACTGAGGTCCTCTATTTATGGGATTTCAATGTACACAACATTGTTGGGGTCCTCTCATACTGATTTAGGTAGGGAGGAGGCCGAATCTTTCAGTATTCTCAACGATCTGGAGCAACTAAGTAAAGAACCAACACACATTCCGGGTCGTCCCAATCAATTTTTAAACACACTTGACCTATGTTTCACCACTAGCCCTTCTCTTTATAAATACACCACTTTCGCTCCTATTGGTAAATTTGACCACAACCTTATATCTCTTAATTTTAATACTTTCTCTCCAACAGCTCCATCCTGCCCTGTGCGTTCTTTCTGGCACTTTGATATAATTGGAATGACTGCTTTGCCTCTGGTGACGCTTCGGCTTCTGCTGATAAGGTGGGAGCTGTAATCGTTGCTGGGATGAGCAGGTTCATTCCTTCTTCCTTCTTCGACTAAATCTTTCTCTCCTCATAATATATGGTTCGATCGTACTTGTTCTCTGGCTATTCAGACTAGAGACAGTGCGTATAGGGTGTGGAAAAATTCTTGTTCTCCTATCACTTTCGCTAATTTTCATTCAGCTAGAAATCGGTGCAGGGATACTTTTCGACGAGCAAAACGGACCTTCATCAAACGAAAGTGCGCTAACCTCCTTGGTTCTCCTACTGACAAATCTTTATGGCCTCTTGCCAAAAACATCTCCAACAACTTCTGTAAATCTACCTTTCCTCCTCTTATTCGATATGATGGTTCTGTTGCTAATTCTCCAACTGAAAATTCCAATCTCTTCGGCCTCTTATTTTCCTCTAACTCAACCCTTGACGATTATGGCATTCCTCTTCCTACTCCTTCTCTTCTCAGGTGTCCTATGCCTATGCCTGTGATTACATTTGATCGGGTGAATGGGCTCCTGAAATTTATGAACATTAGGAAGGCGGGTTGTCCGGATGGCATTTCTCCCCGAGTATTGAGGGAGTGTGCTTCCGTGCTGACCCCGCCCCTCGTTCAACTATATTCCCTATGCCTTAATACTAGC
>JABUQX010094345.1:0-2500 GCA_015478945.1 Trachelipus rathkii
TAAGCAACTTTACCAGACCAGTTCGCTTGCGGCTGCTCTCTTCTCTCTCTCCTGCCCACTCGCTTTCTTCTGCGGCAATCTCTCCCATCTCCAGCGTATCATCCTATTTTCTCCATTTTAATCTCCCCCTCACTTTAGGCCTCCATTCCTGCGCTCATCTGTGAACTTTGCGCTTAACTTGAATTTCCTCTCGTGCTTTATAATAACTCTATCACCCTTAATTCAGCATAGTGTTTTCCGAGTGAGCGTTTCTGTGCTTATTTAGCCTAATATATATATATTAAAAGCCACGTCAGACGACTTTGTTAGGCGCATGTGTGTATCTGTTTTCTTTTTTCTTTTCCATGTAATATTGATTTTATTCATCTTATATTTTCACATACATTACCTTATACTATAGTTACAGACAGTTAATCTACAAAAACTAAGTAGTTATATAGCTGATCCCTCAACTGAACTCTTCAACATTCACTCAAGTCTCACTCTCACAGCATCATTCACATATCATCAACACATTTCCTTACACTTATACCTATATATTACCATTATTTCCGTCTCATAAAATTTTTCTCTAACATTCCGGCTTATCTCGTCAACGTTAAATCAGTGATTGGGTTGGGGATCAGACCGACATATTATTATATTGTTTTAATATATGCCGCAATTTCATTCATTAAATATATTTAATCTTACTGAACCTAAACGGTGATTAATACCTGAGATTACTCCCTAGATGATCGACGGTAAATGCATAATCTTAACAACTGTCTTAAATACAGATCTTTAATTTTATATATATCTACTTTTAATATGTTATCCTTCTTACACCCTCGTCCATTACTAACTATTACTGTATCCATTATCTAGAAATTGTCTATAACTCATTATTGATGGCTATATCTCTAATTATAGGTTGTAAAAGAAATGTTATCCATGTTATCAGCAGCTTATCACATACTCATGATCTGATAAACATATTACCACAATAAATACTATTAAGGTATTTACTTTTACCCACCTTGCCGCACCCCTCCCCCTTGACTCATCCGGAAACAGTCGTGCGCTCACCTCCCCAGAAGCTGGCCTGAACTGCAGCGCAATCACCCATTTAAAGAGCCCCGATCACTTTTCCTCCACCCCTCGTCGGTCCTATCCAGAATATATATTACTATACTATATAATATATATATATATATATATATATATATAATATATATATATATATATATATATATATATAATAATATATATATATAATATTATATATATATATATTATATATATATATATATATATATATGATATATATAATAATACCTATATTTAAATCCACTTATTCTTCTAGAAAATCAAAATTATTTTTTAAGAATTTCTTTTCGAAATATTTATTTAATTGAATAATTAAATGTAATTCCTTTTTTATAATTAAAAATTATTCGAATTAATTCGAAATTCAATGTTTCAATTTTCATCCTAACGTTTTAAGACTTTAGTGTTTTTTTGATCTTACATTCTCTACATTTTTGCCTAAACGCCCGGCCCCGGCCCGGCCGCTTCCCCGGCTAAATTAGAGCAGCCACGGCCGGGCCCGGCCCCGGCAAAATTCCCGCCCCGGTCGGTCCCTAGTTATAGTACATTTTTATTCAGATAAATTGTATATTAAATATAATCTTATATATTGATGCGCCGTACTGTACTATTAATAGCCCCTCTCTTCCCCCAACTGAAAACCGTGGATCATTTCTGTTATTCGCCTCCACCTTCATATACATATCGATTGCATGGATCCGAAGACACAGTCAAATAAAACTGTAATTAAAATTTTAAAAAAATTAATAAAAAAAGCAGAGAGAAAAACATTTTTTTTTATTTGGGCTTCACACCTAAGCTAGCAACAATTACGACAATCCATTTCAGTTTAAATTTGATTTAATAAGTTTGCAATTATGAATGTAGACGTCATGTACATTTTTTTAATTAAACAAATACCAAAGAGTAGTATTCATGATTAATGTACCTAAAGTTTGCAGGTTGGTTGTTTTTCATAACTAAGTCTGGTGTGGGGTTTTTATAACGTGTTCCAGTACTGCCGTTTATTATGTTTCTGTTCTGCTAGTTTCTCGTTTTTAGTTTTATTTTTTGTTTGTTTTGTCTAAAGTATCCTTATCTTCTATTTTTATAGTTTTCTTCCCTTTTACCGCCGCAACCTGAATCGCCGTGCATGTAGACGACGATATACTCACTTTCTTTTTTTTAATTTATTCAATAAATATAAGAGTGGGTCGGGATACTGAATCTCGATATCTTCGCGGTGACACGGAATTCGCGCGCCCGGGCTACAAGGGGAAGCAAACTGCCGGAGCGACGCGGCGGGGCAGATCAACACGCTTAGATTTGCTACCGATTCCGCATAAACATGCGGACATAACTACTGCGTGCTCCCAGCAAAACCGTTGCCTAAAATTAACATTAATTCTTCTTTTTTGTTTTATTTTACAAA
>JABUQX010094345.1:7500-20302 GCA_015478945.1 Trachelipus rathkii
TATATATATATATAATATAAATATATATATATATATAATATATATATATATATAATATATACTATCATTATATATATATAATATATATATATATAATAGATATATACTATATCGATACATAGTACATATATATAAATATAAATATATATTATATGATATATAATATATATATTATATAATATATATTGGCATTAGTAAGTGGTCTGACTCGGTGAGCCAAAAATCAATGAATTTAACTGTATCGTATTTAATAATTATGGGTAAATACATAAATTTTTGGGTAACCTAAGCCTTACTTAACCTAACCTAACCTCAACATTAACCTAACCTAACCCTAACCTAACCAAACTTAACCTACAATTAACCTGACCTAAAATTAACGAGAACGAAGTGGTAAAGTATATTATAATAGATATATATATAATAATAATATATATTATTTTTAATTTAATATTAAAATTTTTTAAAATAAATTTTATTTATATATATATATATACTATATAGTATATATATATATTATATAGTATTATATATAATAGATATATATAACGTATAATATATATATTACGTATTAATATATATATATATATTATTATAATATATATATTATATATTATATTAATATATATCATATATAATATTATATATATTATCAAATAAGGGTAAGGACAAAGCATAATTTATACAGACATTATCTATATATTACATTTTTAGAAATTTGTTGCATTATTTTTCCGTTTCCGTAAAAGAAAATTACGCGTTTACAAGTCTCGGCTCGCGGAGATATTTTTCGTTTAAACCCTACCTTCACCTATATATATATATATATATACTATATATAATAATATATATACTATATATATATTATATATATTATATATATAATATATATATATATATAATAATATAATATATATATATATATGGCAAATTTGTACAAGCTGTACTGTTCTATAGACGTAAAGTTGACGAGTTTTTAATTTGGCGAAGTTCCCGTGAAATCGTACGAAATAATTTTGCAAATTTTGAGTTCGAAATTTTTTTGTAAAAAAGGCATTATGGTTATTACGGATATTTTGCTCACGAGTTTAGAAGAGCAGTTTCCGTTGTAATATAGATAATATAATAAATAATTAATAATAATAATAATAATAATAATAAAATGATAAAATAATCAATAATAAAAATACTAATTAACACTGTTTTTATTTTAATCATCATTTCAATTTATTTTAATTCTAAATTTAGTTATAAAGAAAAATATATTTAATTTTTTTTTTTTTTTGAGTTCTTGAAACAAAAGTCTCCAATATACAAGGTTGGGTATAATTGTCAAGACTTTAACGCTTGTATTGCGAATGAGGTGGCTGTGGATAATTTTTTTTTTTTTTTTTCTTTTTTTTGCAATTTTTTTTCGGAAATATTTAAAAAAAAATTTTATGTCTCCCCCATTTAGGGGCTCGAGCCGACGTGGGACAGGGGGGGACGAAGTCCCCCCCCCGTCGTCAACCGGGAGGCCATGAGACCCCGAACTCCTGCCATCTTTGCGGTTACCCTATGGGTATTCCCTTAGTAAAAAAAAAAGAATAATTTTACTTCCACTTTACACTTTGTAGTTATTTTAACTAAAAGGTAATACGCAATAGGGAAACCGCAAAGATGCGAGGAGTCGGGTCTCTCGGCCTCCCGTGTGGACGACGGGGGGTACTTCGTCCCCCCTCTGTCCCCCGCCGGCTCAAGCCCACGAACATCTCTAATACAAATTTTTTTTTTTAAAATATTTCCGACGAAAAAAGAAATAAAAAAAGGAATTTGTGTTACTGTAGGTGCTGCCGTTCTCTAGTAAATGATGTCAGCTTCTAGACACTGATATAATATATTATATACTTATTATATAATATATATATTACTATATTATATATATATAAATATATATTTATTATATATATAATATATATATTTATATATATATATATATAATATATATATATAGTATATATATATTATATATAATATATATATATATATAAGTATATATAATTATATATATATATATATATATATATTATATATATATTATATATATATATATAATTCAGATGTACTTTTAGAATTGATTAAGGTGTGTTGAATATTAAAAAAATCAAATAATTAATGATAATAACAATTAAATATATGATAAAAACAGACTCTAGTAATGAGATATGGTGCTTCACATTTATTCATTTCCAGTCACTATGAGTGCTTGGATAGGCAGGACTGAAGCAATTTTGCCTATCTACTTATTTAGAGATAAAACAATATCGTCGATTGCATAAAATATAGTATGTAGCGAGGAGAGAGAGCAGAGCGAGAGACGCGTAAATTAAAAACCAGTCAAAAACTTTTAACTTCGATTTCTACAATTTTGCCCTTATATATATATAATATATATACAAGTATATAATATTATATATATAAAATATAGATATATATAATATATATTATAGATATACTAATATATATATAATTATATATATATAATATATATAATATATAAATTATAAAATATATAGTATATATATATATCATATATATATATAATATTTAATATATATATATATATATATATAATATATATATATATATATATATAATATACTAAATATATATAGTATAATATATATATATATATATATATATATATATATATATAATATATATATATATATAATATTAATAAAAACAAACGAAATGATACCAATTAGCAGCTTCTCCAAAAATGTCTATTAGTAAAAGACACGACTTTTAATATCTATATTTTCCGTTTTAAAACTTTCTTTTTCTCTCTCTTAAAAATAAAATAAAAGGAAAATATAATTTCAGGTGAAGTCGCATAAAGTGGAAACAACGTATCTTTTTCTTTTATAAAAAAAAGGAAATAAAATAAAATTACATAACAATAAAATTATTGTGAAATACACTTAGATTATTCGCATAAAAATTTAATAATTTTTAAGTTTTGTAAAATTTAATACATGCTTAAGTTTATGAATTGTATTTGCATACATAGCTATACCTATACGTACATGATTAGGGGGACTACACGTCATGATTGGGAAATAGTTTTATTAGTATTAAAATCTCTCGAAATCTTTATGAATTTCGTGCTCTCTCTCCTCTCTCTCTCTCTCTCTCTCTCTCTCTCTCTCTCTCTCTCTCTCTCTCTCTCTCTCTCTCTCTCTCTCTCTCTCTTAAGCATAATCTTGAATATAGATGCATCATAATCTGTAATACCCCATTCGCCCTCTTCGCCCGTCCCCATGCTATAAGCAATTACTTATTGAGGCCCTCTAATGTTATAGGAATGATTATTATTTTTGTTTTTCTAATTTACTTTTCACTCTTCTGTTAAGAAATGATGTTAATAATATATTCCAATGGAACAATAATGCTTTTGAAAAATTTAAATATTTAAAAAAAAAAATGAAATATTACTTTCGAAAGTATATTTATTCTCCGTTTCTGCAGGAAAATGATCTAATAGGAAGTGAATGGAGTAGGGAAAAGGGGTTCGAAGATCCTCAGTGGGGGACCCTGTACCCTATCTACTGAGGTAAGGATATTAATTTTTTTTTGTAAATTATAACTTAATTTATTAGGAGAATATATATTTTATATTTTTTTGAGCTTTCTCGATGAATTTATTAAATATAATAATAATAATAATAATAATAATAATAATAATAATAATAATAATAATAATAATAATAATAATAATAATAATAATAATAATAATAATAATAATAATAATTTAATAATTAATAACTGTAAGCAACGCCCTTATGAAGAACATGCAATTGAGGAGGTTGTGAAGAAAAGTTATATTTTCTCCTCAGAACACGGAAAACTCTTTAAAGTAGCTTTAGTTAAAGAGACAGTAGTAGTAGTAGGAGGTCCATTTTGGACACCGCGTAGCTCCGCCCCTTTTGACCAGTGATGAGCTGCCCAGCCAGGAACCTACCTGAGGCTTTTTTGGCCCCGTATTTTAACTCAGCTACCTTCATGGGTGTTTTTTTTTTTTTTTTGTTTTTTTTTTTTTTTTTTTACAAATCCCCCCTCATTTGTTCCCCTATTTTTTTTTTTTATTTATTTTTTTATTTTTTTAATGTAAAATAAAATTGTTAACTTGCGTCCGCCATTTTGTTTTATAAAGGCGTTTTGTTAATTTATTTTATCGTCGCGGATGAAATCGCAAATTTCATCGTACCGCGTTAATCGTTCGCAGTCTCGTCGTTGTCGAGTTTAATCGTCTGCGTTTTTTAAACATAGTGTTCCGCAAGATCGCACCACAGGTGCGAATACGCAACCAGACCAAGCGTTCTGCCGCCCGCGTTCCCGCCCCGGGCGCTTTCCCATCCCACTGAACCGTAGGTTCACATCCGCCCGCCTTATGTCCCAGCCCGCCAGTCCCGCCATCCAGCTACACACACAAACACACACACACACACCTGTGCCCACGTGGTCATGCTTATGCCACGATTTTCCACCGTCATTTACATCTACCACTTAAAAACTTCCTTAACACCTCAAGTCTTATCGTCTTCACCGTTTCGCGTTCTTTCCGTTCATAAATCAAAATATATAGCCACCGAAAGGATACGAACCCTTACCACGCGGTCAACTTTATGCCCTTTAGTCGCCAGGACCAAACGTGAGATCTGGTAATGAGATATTTTGAAATCAGGTCAATTTAACCGAGTACGTGAATTCCCTTATAATAATTATAATAATAATAATAATTATATAATCAATAATATAAATAAAATAATAATAATAATAATAATAATAATAATAATAAAATATATAATAATAATAATATATAATTAATAAATTATTATATATATATACTTTATATATATATATATATATATAATATATATATATATTATATAATATATATATATATATAAGTATTATATATATATATATATTATATATATATATATAATATATATATAAGGAAACGAAAGAAAAGAGAGAGAGAGAGAAGAGAGACAGAGAGAGAGAACGAGAGAGAGAAGAGAGAGAGAGAGGAGAGAGAGAGAAGAGAAGAGAACAGAGAGAGAAGAGAGAAAGAGAGTTTCGGTACGGCCACATTTCGAAGTAGTTACAATTTTAGATGTGTTTGAGACATTGAAAATTTTGCATTTGAATTTTTTTTTTAATGAATTTTATTATTTCAAATTAATCACTGATTTATGAAAACCTTTTTTGTTATAACATCTCTCATCCTGAGAATCACCACGTGAAACGAAATCTCTTGAATTCGCAGCGCGTAAAAAGCACTGGCAGACGTCCGTGCTATTATTCTCTTTAATTAAAACAATTTAGATGTGTTTTGAACATTGAAAATTTTTATTCCCCACCCCCTGCATAATGAAATTTATCATGTGCAGAATGATAATTTCCTATTTTAATTTTTATTTGTTTTTTGTTTTATTGTAAAGTCTTCATCCTGCAGAATCGCCCGTGAAACAAATCTCTTGAATTCGAAACCGTAAAAAGCACGTTAGGTAAGCAAAGGTATTCATTTTATTAATGAAGAATTTTATTCGTTTTTAAAAGAATTATTTTAATTATTCTTATTATTTTTAATTTATTTTAATTATTTTAATATTTTAATATTTGGCGTAACGTAATTATTTTCATTATTTTTAATTTATTTTTGGAATTACAGCGCGTGTGATAAGGAACACGTTTCTTTTTACTTTCAGTCAGAGCCAAAACGCAGACAGTGCGCGCACATCGACAAAAGCGAGAGAGAGCAGAGAGGTTGAGGAGAAGAGAGAGAGACGAAGAGAGAGAGAGAGAGAGAGAAGAGAGAGAGACGAGAGAGAGAGGAGAGAAGAGAGAGAGAGAGGGGCAGTATATCATATATATATATATATATATATATATAATATACATATATAATAGAGATATATATATATATAGATATATATAATATTATATATCAATATATATATATTAAACCTTGTTTTTGCCCATGATATTTCGGCCTTGTCCTTGCCAGATACTATACCCAGCCTACAACTGCACCTAACCTAACCTAACCTAACCTAAACATAACCTAACCTAACCTAAGCTGACCTAACCTAACCTACCTAACCTATCCCTAAACTAACCTAAGCCTAAACAAACCTAACCTAACCGTACCTAACCGAACTAACCTAACTAACCTAACCTAACTAACCACACCTAGCGTACACCTTACACTTACATTTACACTTATACACACGAATAAACACACGACCAACCCTTCTGGTCTCCATGGCGTCAATTTTTAGCCCCCCTAATTTAGGCACAAAAACATTTATTAACGAAATATATTGATTGATAACTTAGATGTTCCAGAAAAGTTTTTCTTTCTTAATTTATAAATTTTTAAAAAAATTGCATGTAAGAATTTTACTACAACTAATTGATAAATATATAAATCATTTTATTTTACTACATTTGTAACAAATTTATTAAAAACATATCTTTACGACCTTAAAGCAGTAGAAACGAGTTAAATCAATAAGGTGTTACCAACACCTAGGGGTTAGTATGTCTTTTGTTTCTACTGTTTGACTTGCTTTAACTCATGTCTCTTACTCGCCTTAACCTCATGTTTTACCTGCTTGGAGGCTTATATGTTTTACTGCTTTAACTCACATTTTATTAACTTAGCATACCTAAAGCAGTTAAATCAGTAAATCAATAGAGTGTTACATAGCAACAAGGGATTATATGCGTTGTTTCTACTGCCTTTACTGCTTTAACTTTCTGTTTTACTGGTTTAACTCTTCTGCTTTAATGCTTTAACTCATATACATTACATACCTTAAAGCAGTAGAATCAGTTAAACTCAATAAGAGGTGTTACCTAACCCTAAGGGATTAGTACTGCTTTTGTTTTACTGCTTTACTGCTTGTAACTTTCTGCTTTACTGCTAACTTTCTGCTTTACTGCCTTTAAACTTTCTGGCTTTACTGCTTAACATCTGCTTTAGCTGCTTTAACTTCTGCCATTAGCTGTTCTAACAAACAATATACATTACACACCTATAAAGCAGTAAATCAGTAAATCAATAGAGGTGTTACCTAAACCTGGGACGGGATTTCAGCTATGCTCTTTGTTTAGATCGACACCCAAGAAATTCTTTACTGCTTTAACTTCTGCATTTACTGCTTAACTTTCTTGCTTTAACTGCTTAACTTTCTGCAGTTTACTGCATTATAACTTTCTGCTTCTACTGCTTATAACATCACGTAATGTATTTACTGTTTAACTCAATATATTATTAACATTATGTTTTATTATTTTGTTTTAATACTTTTATATTATTATATATTTATTATATATATATATTCATTATTTTTATTAATATCTATTAATTTTATTATTTTATTTGTATTTTATACTTAGTGTTAATTACTTCAGTGCCAATTGTTCTTATTATTGAGAACACACATCACTATACACTTAATACACACCATCACAATATGACACTTACACACATTCACATACTGACACTCTCATATACCCATAGCACTTACATTTATCACTATACCTTTACACACACACCACCACACACACACCATCACAATTACCTTTATACACACATTCACTATGACACTTACATTCACCATAGACCACTTACATTTACACTCACACACAGTCACACAACAGATTCACGTTACACTCTTACACACAGATTTACCTACACACGCAGATTTACCTACACTCACGCACACCCAGATTTACTTACACACACAGATTTACTTTCACACCACACACCACACACACACACGACACACACCACACTCACTTACACATATAAGTATAATTTATTAAAACATTTGTTTTAATTAAACACGTACATTATATTACTCATTCAAATAAAACTAAAATTATTTCCAAGTTTCTTAAAACTTCTATAATAAACCAATTATTATCTTTGAACAAAGAATTTATTATAACTTTTAATACTTTTTGTTTAAACATTCTTATAAACTATTCAAGTTTTAACAACATAACTTTTAACTAAAATTTTATGAAATTTAATTAAAAACATATATTTTAGTACCTTAAAGCATATAAATCAGTAAGGTCAGCCCTAGCACCCCTCTACACCAAGCTATGCCACGTTTTGTTCTAATGACTTACTGCTTTACATCATCTATAGCCATGTAATAAGTATAAAAAAAACAAAATAAGTTCTTCTTCCCTGCTAACATAACATGTATTTTATAAATCTTCTACAGTTCTAGGTTAAAAAGAAACAATTACTTCACTTGACAGTTTATATTATTCACTTGGAGTTAACTAAAAATATTCAAGTTTTTTAATAATTCGGGTTTTTATATATTATATTAATATGTACTGACAATCCACATCACGAGAGAACACAACAACCCGCACTCGCTTACAGATACGAAACTGACCTCTCTCTGTAAACTGTGTTGAAATAACTACTTTTTGATCCGGGGCATTTAAGCCTAATTCCAGGTCAAATATATTTTTCAAACTGACCTTTTTTCTGTAAAATGTGGTTGCAATAACTACGTTAGGCCCTAAATGTAGGCCTAAATTTAGATAAGGACTTTTTGTCAGACGGTCTAATTTATCCTAATACCGGTCAAAAGGGTAATTCCAGTATAGACAAAAATCATTGTTGATTATAATTTTATTAAATTTTTACAACTGAAACATGCTGGATCGAAGATCCTTTAAGCATGTAAGATAGGAAATGTTTTCCTTACTTGTGTTTGGTCGGAGTAGTTTTCCCCTAGCTCATAAGCTAACCACAGGCCTCAGCATGGAACCCCACCCGCAAAGGACAGCCAACCCCGCACGCCGCGGTGCGTCCCGCCGCGTTCCCCCCCGCCGCCCGCCGCGTGCGCCCGCAGCGCAATATTTCCGCGTAACCGCCCCGCCGCGGCGCCCGCAGGGGCAATATTTCGCGTTCCCGCCCGCTGAACCGATGTCGACATCCGCAGCCCGAAAATAAAAGGTGTCTTCAAGCCCGAACGTGATGTGAGCGTATGTCAACCGGAGTAACCCGGGTTTCCGGTTTCCTTTAAGTACTAATTACCAGAGAACTCCCCATCCCTATTGGTAACGTGAACCTCTGTATGTTATGGTTTCATACCCCTTTTTCAAATCATAAATAAACACCTGCAAGTACATGCGCTTAATACGACTCGCTATGAGGGACACACAGTCTTTTATCTTATCACCTAACATTACCACATTCGTATGACTTTAGCAGTCATGTACGTTTTAAATTATAAATGCAACGCCAAATAAAAATCGGTAAGGAAAAGATAATACAAATAGAATACTTATTTTAGTAAATATACATATATTATAAAACAAAATATAGAGGGTATCAAAGATGACGCCTATCAAGAGATGAGTTCATAAATATGAGCCACCAAAGCTGAGTACAAAGCTAAGTTATTAAAGTAAGGAATCAAAGCTGACGCAAAGCAAAAGCTGGGCATCAAAGTTAAGCACAAAAGCTGGGCGATCAAGAGTTGAGGCATCAAAACTGACGGCTCCAAATTGAGCATCAAAGCTGAGCTCAAGTTGAGCATCAAAAGCTGAGGCATCAAAGTTGACGGCATCAAAAATGAGTCATCAAAGCGTAGCGTGTAAGGGATGTGTTGTGTTGTGTGTGGGTGTGTGTGGGATGTGTGTTGTATGTGGGTGTGTGGGTCTCTTAATAATAAACGAATCAAGCATGCAGTAAATAAAAACTAAGTATAATAATAAATAAAATAAAATGTTTTTTAATAATTATACGTTATATGTGTAAGTGAGCGTGCATGTGGTGTGTTGTGTTGTGTGTGTGTGTGTGTGTGTGTATGTGTGCGTGTGTGGGTGTATGTGTTGTTCTAAATAAATGCGGGAACGCGGGCACGCGGCGGCGGGAACGCGGAAATATTGGCCTGCGGGCGTCTACGCGGCGGCGGTGAAACGCCGGAACTATGCCGCCTGCTGGGCGCCGCGCGGCGGGGCACGCGGCGGGAGCGCACCAGCGGGTGCGGGTTGGCTGCCTTTGCGGGGGCTCATGCTGAGCCCTTGGTGGTTTAGCTTATGAGCTAGGGGAAAAACTACTCCGCCCCAAACACAATAAGGAAAAACATTCCTCCGTTAATGCTGTAAAGATCTTTCCGATCCAGGCACTGTTTCAGTTATTGAAGAAAATATTTATAAAATAATAATAACAATGATTCTTGTCTTTACTGGAATTACCTTTTGACCTGCGTATTGGGCTTAAATCAGCATGGGATACAAACAGGCTTATCCTAAATTTAGGCTAAATTTAGGCCTAAATAGTTATTGCCCCACATTTTACAGAAAAAGGTCAGTTTGAATATATTTTTAATCGCCCCGGGATACAAAATGGATTATCCTACAACAGCATTTTACAGAGATAGAGGTCAGTTTTCGTATCTGTAAGGAGTGCGGGTTGTCGTGTTTTCTCGTGATGGATTGTCAATGTAACATATTGAATAATAATAATAATTAAACAGAAACCCCGAATTATTTAAAACTTTGACAAATTTTTAGTAACAGTCGAGTGATGTTAAACTTAATGTAAATTGTGTATTTTCTAAATAATACTTGAAAGATTTAATAAAATACATGTGATGTTAGCAGAGAGAAGAACTTATTTTGTTCTTTTTATACTGTATTACAGGGCTAAAGATGCATGTAAGCAGTAAATCCATGTAGAACAAAACGTGGCATGCTTGGTGTAGAGGGGTGCTAGGGGCTGACAACTTACTGATCTATTGCTTTAAGGTACGTTAAAATATATGTCTTTAATAAAATGTCATAAAATTATAGTAAAAGTTATTTTAAACTTGATAGTTATAAAATTATAAAACAAAATTACTTTAAAGCATTATGAATAAGTCTTTGTTCAAAGATAATGATCTGTGTGTGATAGAAGTTTTAAGAAACCTTGAAATAATTTTAGTTTTTAAATGAGTAATATAAATGTACGGCTTAAATAAAACAAAAGTTTTAATAAATTGTCTATGAGTGTTTCACCTCTTGGTGTGGGTGTGTGGGTGTGTATAAGTAAATCTGTGTGTAAGTAAATCTGGTGTTGAGTGGTATGTAAATCTGCGTGGTGTAAGTAAATCTGTTGTGAGAGTTGTAAGTAAATCTGTGTGTGACTGTGTGTGAGTGTAAATGTAAGTGGTCTCATGGGTAAATTAATTCATAGTGAATGTGTTGATAAGTGTCGCATACGTGAATGTGTTGGTGTGTGTGTGTGTGTATAAGGTAGAGTGTAAATGAATGTTATGTAAATGTAAGTTGTCATGTGAATGTGTGTATAAGTGTCGCAGTGTATGTGTGTAATTTGGTGATGTATACAGTGGCATAGTGAATGTGTGTTCAAAATAATAATAACAAGGCATGAAGTAAAGAACACTAAGTATAAAAATAAAATAAAATAAAAATAATAGAAATAATAAAAATAATAATAAAAATAAATAAAAAATAATAATAATAAATAAAAGTATCTTAAAACAAAATAAAAAACATAATTATAATAAATAATATTAGTTAAAGCAGTAAAACATAGGTTAAAGCAGTAAAGCAGAAAGTTAACAGTAAAGCAGAAAGTTAAAGCAGTAAAGCAGAAAGTTACAGCAGTAAAGCAGAATTAAAGATGTAAAGCAGTAAAACAAGCATTCTACTAAGTCCCCCTAGGTTTAGTAACACCTCTTATTACTGATTTACGCTTAACGATGTAATGTCATCATCGAGGGTTAAAGCAGTTCAAAGCCAGAAACGTTAAAAGCAAGTAAAGCAGAAGTTTAAGCAGTTAAAAGCAGAAAGTTAGCGTAAAGCCAGAAAGTCTAAAGCAGTAAAGCAGAAAGTTTTAAAGCAGGTAAAGCAGTTGTAAAACAAAGCATACTAATCCCTTTGTTATTAGGTAACACCTCTATTGATTTACTGATTATGCTTCAAGGCTATGTAATTATAGAGTTAACCAGTAAAGTCAGAAAGTTAAAGCAGGAAACAGAAAAGGTTAAAACACGGTTTAAGCAGTAAACAAACGCGATACTAATCCTTTCAGTGTTATGTAACACCCTATTATTTACTGAATTACTGCCTTTAAGCTCTGTAATGTCTAAATAAATATTAGTAAAGCAGTAAACATAAAGCTAAAGCAGTAAAACATGAGTTAAAGCAGTTAAAACGATGAGTTCTAAGCAGTTAAACAGTAAAACAAAAGCACACTAATCCCCCTAGGTGTTAAGTACACCTCTATGACTTACTGATTACTGCCTTAAGGTCTGTACAATAGTATATTTTTAATAAAATTTCTACAATTGTAGTAAAATTAAAATGTTATAGTATCATACACTCTGGTTTCTTTTTCTTCGTGTGCATTTTAAGAAATAAATTAAAAAACTAAGTCAAGATCGTCTCGTAAAGTACTATGTTTTAGCGTTCCGCCGAAATAGTGTCGTAATACAACATGTGTTAAGTGCCGCCTAAAATTAGGGGCTAAAATTGACCCGATGAAACCAAAGTGGTTTGGTCGATGGTTTATCGTCTGGCAGTGGTTGTATAAGTTAACATGTAAGTGTAAGTCGTACGCTTACGGTGTGTTAGGTTAGTGTTAGAGCTTCTAGGTAGGTAGTTAGTTAGGTTAGGTAGTTTAGTAAAGTTAAGGAGAGTAATTAAGACTATCATGAATTGTATATGTCTAGAATGAATATAACTCGCTTTATTAGCTATTGTG
>JABUQX010094346.1:0-20000 GCA_015478945.1 Trachelipus rathkii
TAATTGACAGAAAAAGAAGAAGTCGCCCAATCAACAACAGCCGATATTGAAGCGATTTGAAAGAAAGCTAGACATAAGAAGCGAAGAGAAGAAGGAAATCCAAAGGGGGGGATGGAGAGCAGTGAACGCGTGCCATACGGTCAAATGCTTTGGATATACTCCGAAAATGCGTTTTCCTCTCGCTCAAAGTATTTGCTAGCTGTTAGCTTTCCGCAAGCTTCACAGGTTTCGCCTAGTTATTTCATGGCGCACATGTAAACTTCTAGAAAGGAGGCGCCTCGAGTTTCCGCAAGCGTCGTATTGACTAGCGAAATTTTTATCACGTGGCTGCTGAGAATGTCAAATAAAATTAAATAAAATTTGAACTTATTTTGACTAATAAATAGCTTTATAGAGAATGAATAAATTTATCTACAACTTTTATTCAAATCATTATTAAGTATATCTAGACTAATTCAAATAAATTTTTCTTTAATTTAATAATTTTTTTTCCCTTAAGATTCACACATCTAGCGTGCCGCATAGCCTAAGCTATTCAAGCATATAAAGGATTCGCCTCCTGGTATAATATATATATATATATATATTAATATATAATATATACTATATATATATATATAATATATAATTACAAGGGTAGCTATAATATATATAATCTACTATATATATTATGCTATTATAGCTTTATAAGTATATATATGTCAGGTAGCGTTAACTACTATTAGCTTATAAAGGTGAAATAATATAATTATATATAAATAATAGTTAAATAGTGGAGTTAGTTGTAGTGTTTTACGATTATGTCTTATATCTTCTTTTCCTCCCGCTTCAAAGGTAGATTTGATTTGTTTCAATCTTGTTATCTTTTTCGTAACGACTTCGTATATCACCAGTTGAAAAAGAACCTAAAGACATCATAACTATCTTATCTAGTTGTTTGTCGGTCCTGTTGGAAGTATGCCTCTTACACCTTAAATATCCTTTAAGGCCTTTCTACAGGATGTACTTTCGAGAACTTGGTTATCTAAACAAATTAATTGCACACTATAATATAACAACAACCTTTTGTATGTCTCATTTTTATTAGACTATGCTAAGTTCAAAATACGTTTGTAAAATTATATTTTAAGATCAATAATATTTTAAATTATGTAAACATTGCCAAAATGTCTTTGGTTGCCTATAAAATTTGGCGCCACAAGAACTCCAAATCTTGAGCACATGTGTAAAATGTAGGCAAAAAATCAACGAATATAAATATATATAATACTATTTTCAGTATCACCTATGTTCAATAACTCTAGACTAGCTATGCGGTAAATATACTTCAGAGCGAGCCTGTCATACTTATTCTTATAGTAATAGTTATATAAGTATTTAAAATATACTATATTAGTGTCAGTACTATATATTATTCAATTTATGATAATACATAACTAGGACGAAATATATAACACTATTAGTGAATAGCATTGCGATGAGAATACTTAACAGTCATTAAGTCAAATAACTTTGAGAGCGAATGATGGAGCGAAAAATAATCTTGGTTCCCAATTTTCGGCAGTTATCATTACATCAATAAATATAATTATTGACACAGGGTATGGCACGTCAGAATTTCACTTGCTCTCCAATCTACCACGCTACCTATTGAGGATTTTACAACTTCTCTACTCAGCTTACTTATGTCTAAAGCTTCTTTACAATCGAGGCTCAATATATCGGCTGGTTTAAGATAAATTTAAATAAAGAATAATATTGAGAATAAATAAAACTAGAATACACAAATTATCAGTCTTATTACGATCATATTCTGTCATATTGTGATTGTAGAGTTCGTAAATATCACTAAATACTACAAGTGGTGTCTAGACATATAAGTTGTCACCCATATTTTTTCTTTTATTCTTTTTTATTTTTTTTTAGCGAGTTCGTCACCACCACTTTCATTAATCGATCCTTCTCTTTCTGCACATCTAACCTATCCACTCATATCCGATGATCGACCCTTCATTCTTCACAGCGGCACATAGCTTCCTATCATATTCAATGCTCCTTGTAGGGTGTAAATGTAATCACTATCTCACAAAATGCAAAGATTTTGACTCTGCCAGGATGAAGCCACAGACGCCGTTAAGACTTCTTTTATAAAGTCCGATCAATGTCGATGCTCAGCGTAGTAGTTAAAATCTGGAGGTTGAAAACGACACTAGAAGTATGCGCAAGAGGGGAGATTCTGTCACAGAATACAGGGAGCGAGTAGAATCAGAAAAAGAATGAGGTAATCTATCCCGTTCAAAGCGAAACTACAACTCTCGTAGCCAGATTGACTAATAATTTCAACCCTCATCTACTAAGAAAACCTTCATACTCAATGGGGGCTTGTCCCGTATCAAAGTAGATCTCGGCGACGGTCTCCTCTCGTCTCTCCTGTTGACATATAAACATCCTTTGGCCTTAACATAACAAAAAATGTCTTGGAAACCCACATCACAACGCATGCTAGGGCGGCTCAAAGAAACTGGAGTATCTCTGTCTTAGTGCACAGAGGGCGGATGGTAATAATTGTGGTGTGCTACGCGATGAAGTGACATATTTTTCACCCATCTTAGCGAGCACTTGCGTCACGCAGCTACCTAATATACTAAGAAAGAGTATGCTCATACACAGCACTGCAAAACCTTATCATGTAAGAGGGAAGGTCAAAGCTGGGAACTAGAACAAAGGTACAAAGGATAGGTGGCGTAAGGCGGTGATCGGGATGACTACTAGTGGAAGTCACGCGTCGAAATCTACTTCTTAGTCCGTGATAAACCTCAGGAGGATTGTAAGTGGCAAGACCGGCTGCGGATAGGTACATCTCCCAAGACCAGAAAATGTAGATAGTTAATGGTGGAGTGAAGAAGCGTGCGTAGGCGCTGAGAACCCAATCGCGGGCTGATATTCAGAAGCGTGCATATAGACAGTCGACTAGTAGACATGTATTGGTTTATTAAATTAGGTTTTACACGTTATGCAAGGGCTAACAGGCAGGCCGAAGCCGAGTGTAGTAGGGCAGCGCATTACTGAGTCTCCGGACTGTAGAGAGGCGAGATAACGAGGAGTGTGGGGGGAGGTAACATCGCAAGCTAAGTCGGCCTGACTTTCAGGGCGCCAGTGTCTCTGGGACGCGTGTAGCAGGGAGAGTGTGATTTTGGAGCGGATGTCGAGAGTAGTAAAAAGCGGTGAAGATTAGTCGAACACGCTTGAATTGGAAACGTAACGCGACTAAGTAATGACTCAGTACATAAATTCGTTCAAAAGCGTCCGGTGATTCCAGGTCGCCCTGCTCAGGGACGTAATTTCTCAGCTTCATGTGGAATTGTCTGGGACGGAATGTGGGCGTACTGTCTAAAATCTATATAGAGGAAATTGTAACACGAAAGCGAAAATGGAGAATCCCCCAACGGGCTCTCGGGGAGAAAAAAATTCGTGATGAAACATAGTGCTGCTCCATGGCGCTAGTGGAGGGCAAGTTAGAGCTTTCGGCCCCTTGCGCACCATTGTATGCTGTTTCACGTCAGCTCATGATAAGCGCGTAGTGATGGGTATGCATGGGGATCTAGGAGGGCTTCTACAGGATCGCATGATGGCGCTGCATGGACACGTTTGGTAAAGGTCTTTGTTTTTTTTTGCGTGTTGACGGCTCAGTGTGTTCATCCTACACGTGCTTCTATGGACTCAGGGTACGAGCTATCTTTCAAGAAAGGAGCCCAGGGATGAACCTGAGCACGCTAATCCTCTCCCCATAGAAATACTTAGGTACCCGCTGTACTCCAATATCACAGGGGGGATGAGTCCTGCCTAGTTGTATACAACTGGAGTAACTGTTGAAGAAGCAAAACATAAGCGCTTCGCTATTCTAGAGTAGAACTCCTCATTTTTTTCTCTTGAGGCTTTCTAGCTAATACCGTTTGATCGATGTGGGTTTCCAAGACATTTTTTTGTTTATGGTTTATGTTAAGGCGATGTTTATATAGTCTCAACAGGAGAGACGAGAGACCGTCCGAAAGAGATAGAAAGTTAGAAGGTGTCTTAAGAAGAGGGAGATTTTGTAGAAGTTGAGTTTTTAAAAGAATTAATTTTGCAAGGTTGAGACGACCCCTCCGGAAATTCCTATCCAGATCAGCGAGAATTGGATATCGGAAAGATTAAGACGAGAGGCAATTCTAGAAGTAAAAGAAGGGAGCAGAATTGATATGAGTTGAAGAAAATGAAGGGTCAGTCTCGGCATATGAGTGGATAGAGTTAGATGTGCAGAAGAGAAGATTCATTAATGAAAAGTTAGGAATAAAGTGGAGATAAGACAGAACCCTGAGGAACACCAATCTTTGGACAGAAAGAAGAAGTCGCCAATCAACAACAGCCGATATTTTGAGCGACTTTGAAAGAAACAGCTAGACACTAAGTAAGCGAAGAGAGAAGGAAATCCAACAGAGGGGAGGCTTGGAGAGCAGTGACGCGTGCCATTACCCCGGTCAAATGCTTGGGATATGTCAAGCGCACCATGCAAGTTCCCCGTAGTTATACTAACCAAGAATAACCATAAATCTGTTAGATAAGAAAAGTCTATCACCAGTAGACCTCGAGCACCGAAAGCCATACTGGCGGCCAGAGATAAGATTTTAAAAATTGAGATGTTTACATAAGAACAACAATTTTAATATTAAAGCTCAAATTAGATCAATATTATATAATATATATATATATATATATATATAATATATATATATATATATATATATTATATATATATATATATAATTATATATATATATATATACTATATATTATAAATTTAATATATATATATATATATATATATATATATATATATATATATATATTATATTATAATATTATATATATATATATAATACAATATATATCTATTATATAATATATATTTATATATATAATATATTTAATATATATATAAATATAATATATATATATAATATTATATATCTATAATATATATAATATATATATATATATATATATATTTATATATATATATATATAATATATATAATATATATATATATATATATTAATATATATATATATAATATATATATCTTCGATGTTCTGTGGCTTAAAAATCTTTCCTTCCTTCTACTACAATATCTTGTGCTTCTGCCTGTCTCCTAACAGAACTGACTTTCACGCCTTTTTTGAATATCGTACAACTCTCAAGGAACTGTTATATCATAATACATAATCTAAGGTCCAATAATTAGGGGATTACCATTACTACCAAAAATAATAGTAATTATAATAATAAGTAATAATAACATTAAATAATAATATTGGTAATAATAATTATAATAATAATCATAATCAAACAATAATAATAGTAATAATCAAGTAATAATAATCAAATAATAATAATACTACTAATAAAATCTGACCACAACCTTATATCTCTTAATTTTAATACTTTCTCTCCAACAGCTCCATCCTGCCTACTCGTTTTTTCTGGCACTTTGATTCGTGCCGATTGGGGGGGCCTTGCGTTGGTTCTACGCTAACTATAATTGGAGTGACTGCTTTGACTCTGGTGACGCTTCAGCTTCAGCTTCTGCCGATAAGGTGGGAGATGTAATCGTTGATGGGATGAGCAGGTTCATTCCTTCTTCGACTAAATCTTTCTCTACTCAAATTCCATGGTTCGATCGTGCTTGTTTCTGCCATTCAGGCTAGAGACGTGCGTATCGGTAGGAAAATTCGCGTTCTCCTATCACTCTTGCTAATTTTCTTTCAAGCAGAAATCGTTGCAGGGATCTCTTCGACGAGCAAAGCGATCTTTCATCAAACGAAAGTGCGCTAATCCTCCTTGGTTTCTCCTACTGCAAATCTTTCTGGCCTCTTGCCAAAAACGTCTCCAACAACTTCTGTATCTGCCTTTCCTCCTCTATTCGATCTGATGGTTCTGTGGCTAATTCCTCCAACTGAAAAGGCCAATCTCTTCGGCCTCCTATTTTTCCTCTCACTCAACCCTGGACGATTCTGGCATTCCTTTTCTACTCCTTCTCCTCTCAAGGTTTGCGGCTATGCCTTTGCCTGTGATTACATTTGATCGGGTTACATGGCTCCTGAAATCTATGAACGTTCAGAAGACAAGTGGCCCGGATGACTACTTCTCTCCAAGTTTTTATGGGGGGTGAGTCTGAACTGGCACCATACCTCGTTCAACTATCCTCTCTATGTCTCAAACCTAACACTTTCCCTCAGTGTTGGAAGCACGCAACATGTCCAACCCATTTCCGAAAAAAAGGAAGCCCGCTCTGATCCTTCTAAATATCGCCCTATAGCTCTCACTTGTATTCTATCTAAAAATCTTGAAACCTTCGTCAACTCTCATTTTCTTTAAGATCATCTGAATTTCATTCACTTCTTTCCGATCGCCAGTATGGCTTCAGCGCTCGAGGTCTACCTGACGATATACTTTCCTATTTACTGATTTATGGTTTTCCAGCCCTTAGGAACTACTGGAGACACGGTTGCGTGGTGGCGCTTGACATATCCAAAGCTTTTGACCGGGTATGGCACTCGTCACTGCTCACCCAAGCTCCCCTCCTTTGGGTTCCTCCCTTCCCTTTGCTTACTAATGTTAGTTTTCCTTCAAATCGCTTCAATATCGCTGTTGTTGATGGGGCGACTTTTCTTCCTTTCTGTCAATAGTGGTGTTTCCTCAGGGTTCGTCTTATCTCCTACTTTATTCTTACTTTTCATTAATGATCTTTCTCACCTGCACGTCTAACCCTATCCACTCATAATGCCTGATGACTCCGACCGCTTCATTCTTGCTACTCATTTCAGATTCTATCTCTTTTTCTTCTAGAATATCCTCTCCGTCTTAATCTTTTCCGATTCTATTCTCGCTGATCTGGATTGAATTCCGGATGAGGTCGTCTCAACCTTGTGGAAATTCAATTCTTTTAAAAACCCAACTTCTAAAAAATCTCCCTCCGCTCTAAGACACCTTCCAACTTTCCTATTCTCTTTTCGACGGACGATTCTCTCGTCTCTCCTGTTGACAATATATACATCCTTGGCCCTTTAACATAAACAAAAAATGTCTTGGAACCTCACATCACAATGGTTCTAGGGCGGCTCAAAGAAACTGGGAGTTCTGTTTAGACTGCGAGACTTTTTTTTCCTCTTCTCAGTTACTCCAGCTATACAAGGGCCTCATCCGCCCTTGTATGGAGTACTGCTCTCATATCTGGGGGGGCTCTGGTTTCACCCGGCTTTTAGATAGGATCGAGTCAAAGACCAAAAGGCTTATAAATTGTTCCGTACTTTCCAGTTCACTTGATCCTCTATCTTTGCGGCGTGATGTTGGTGCTTTATCTCTTTTCTATAGGTACCGTAGTGGCAGGTGCTCGAGGGAACTTAACACCCGCGTACCACCACCTTTACGTCGCCCTCGTAGCACAAGGGGTGCTGTATCTGCACATGGGTTTTGTGTTGATATTGGTAACTCCAGACTAGTTCGCTGCGGTGCTTCCTTCTTTCCTGCCACCTCTGTTCTGTGGAATTCTCTTCCATCTTCTGTGTTTCCTGCTGAATTTAATCTCCCCCACTTCAAAGCCTGCGTCTGCGTTCATCTGCGTAATTTGCGTTAGTTCGATTCTGAGGCGTGTAACACCCCCTCCTTGAATAGGGCTCTGCCCGTGAGTGGTGGTGACAACTGTAAATATATATATATAATATATATATATATATATAATTAAATTACTATATATCTATATATATATTTTGTGCTATATATTAATTTTTTTTTTTTACTCCTTTTTCATTCGCAATTGCTTGTCGGCTACCTATTTTTTTCTTTATCAGACTATTGCGTCATCGCCGCAGCAGGTATGGGGTGAAGTTTAATTGGCGTATTGGAGACTTTATAATCGCTACGGGAGTGAAAGAGCTCCATATTTTTTCTTAGTCGTCTAGTTGTGTCTCGCGCCTCCTGCTGCTTTCTTTGTTTCTTGCTCGCATCTGCTATTCCCTTCTTATCTTGTCTTGTATTTCTCTTATTCTGGTTGTCCCTTCCTTCTGTCGCTCGTCGTTATCGTGGTTGGCTCTTATCATTCTCGCCTATAATGGTTTCTCTCCAGACTGGGATTATAGCCTAGGCCTAGCCGTTATAAAAAGAAATTACTTAATAAAAAATAAGAATAACGAAATAGTTTGGCACAAAACTTGAAAAGTGTTTTTTTTTTTTATGTAACAGCACTATAAACATTCTCACCCGGTTCCACCAAATCCACATTGTGTTCCCTTATCTCGCCCTTCATAGCTCTCCTTATCCTTTCCTCCCCCAGCTGAATGTGTATTAACCTACTAGATTTAATACCCTCTAGATGTTTGAATAAGACTTTACTTCACCTTCAATACTTAAAACACCTATACTACCTTCTTCCTCAGTTGTATATGTAGTCAACCTAACATTCTTTCCAAACACCAACTGATTAAGAGAGTAACCATTCCTATTCAACAAAATGTTTTTTTTTTTTGCAGCCTCTGACCATATTAGACACATCCTTACTATTTATTACCCTCATCTTTCATCTTTCTTATCGAGTCCTTTAATTAACCTACCATTTTTTCACATTGACCATTACTCCAAAGACTTTCAGTGCCAGTTACCCATTGTGTAATAGTAAAGCTTTCACACAAAATTTTCATTTCTTCATTTTGAAACTCTAAATCATTATCACTAAAAAATCATTCAGGTGCACCAAATATA
The DNA here is from genome assembly GCA_015478945.1 of Trachelipus rathkii. Taxonomy (NCBI): domain Eukaryota; kingdom Metazoa; phylum Arthropoda; class Malacostraca; order Isopoda; family Trachelipodidae; genus Trachelipus; species Trachelipus rathkii. Next base: position 8,795 of record JABUQX010094346.1, read on the forward strand.
CTGATCCATTTTTCTAACTATTTTCACTATTTCTTTTGGCTCTTTATTTTTAACCCACATTGCTTGACAATACCTTGTACACAGATCAACCATTACCAAAAACCTCTGACCATCAATCTCACCTAAGTCCATCGCCACAGTTTCATGTTTCATTAAAACTTCTTGGAAGAGGGAATTCCATGACAGGTCTATTCGGAGTCTTCTGGTACCTCACACATCACATATATCACTTTTCTGAACAGACTCTTTTATTTTGTTACCCTCACTATCCATCTCATTCCCATACACATCCCTAGTTAAGTTCCACAACCTACCTTTACTTGGATGTCCAAACTGCATATGGAATTTATACATGAATTTTTACCTTTCTTTTTCTTTCCTTAAACCCTCTCTTATGTTACCAACCCACCAAGTGTTTTTCATTCTCGAACCCTTTCATAAACTGATTTGTGAATTACCTTTTTCGTCCATCGTACATTTAACCACCAGATTATTCAATACACCAATCGTTATTTCATTCGTTCTGAAATTCAGACTCGCATCAAGGTTTCTCAAAGATTCATACCCTATCAACCACGGAACATCACCCTGTTTGACCTCAGTTCTTACAGAAAAACATCTACTCTTAATACAGCACAGTATATTCATTCTTTTCACGCATTTATAAGTAGTCACCAAAAACATAACGCATTTATACTTTCCATTGACTCTATAACTTCTACCCTCTCTTCCTTAGTCATATCTCCCACCACTCTGCCTAGTCATTTCTCCCAGATAACGTGAATATCCAGTATCTACTATTGCACATATCTCACCATATTCATCCTTTCCGTCCTCTTCACTCTCTCTTCTCCTTAAGATACATATTGTTTCTTCCTTTCCTTGCAACATTCGCTCCTCCTCCATGTCCTCTTCCATACAATACTTTTTCCTCATTCATCACCTGTCTATTTCTTACAACAGTACTTCCTTTCTCATTCATCCTTTTTTTCTGAAAACCTTCAGGGCAATTAAAACTAAAATGATTCAAGGACCCACAAACGATACACTTCATCACTCAACAAAATCTGTCCTTCTTATTCATACTCCTTCCTTCAACAGGTTCTCTTTCTACCGTTTGCTCTTGTCTTTCATTTCTTACCCATCCACTTTTATCCACACCCAATCTTCCCAGACCTTCACATATATTCAATAAAGCATCCTTAAATACCTTGAACTCCCATGCATCTTTTCTACAATCTCCAATACCATCTATCTCTGATTGCTATCAACATTTGCTCCCTCTAGCAGATGAACACACTTCATATCTTCCCCTAAATCAATTTTTCCACTAATTTTACACTTACTCTCTGCCACCTCATACCTGTTCACATATTGATATAGAAAAATTCAAATATTTTATCATAACGATCTCTCTGTTTCTCTTTCCCATATTTCTTATCTAACTCATCCAAAATCTTCTTCACACCCTCTTCTTTTTCCACCCCTTCAAACACCTTCTCCCCCAAACAATAAAAGTTCTCCAGCCAGACACACCCAGTTTTTACCATCTACTTTGTACCACATCCACCTTTTTCTTTCACATTTTGAACTCATTGCCACTACTCACATCCCCTTTAAATGTTGGAAATGCCCTTCTTGCTTTCACCTCCCTCTTCACCACCACCAATTGCTCGTCCTAATTCCTTATCACCACCCATAATTGAAAATCTATCCTCAGAGCATAGCAGAAGTAGCCTACTCTCTGCAACCATTGGAAAAAAAAGTTCTATCTATAAACCTTACTAGGGATGCCCGATATCTAAAAAATATTGATATATCGATATTTTAAAAAATATCATATCGCCTTCGATATTATCGCAGACAAATATCGATATTCGATATATCGATATTTTTATTTTAATAATTAGATTATCCTTTTATATATTTTTAAAAAAATATATATATGATATATATATATATATTATATATATATATATATATATATATATATATATATATATATATATATATATATATATATATATATATATCCTCCAGATTAGGCAACGCACATAATTAAAAAACACCGGCACAGACACCTAAAATGAATCATTTTTTGGAATCAGGGGCAAATATCAGTTATGAAAAAGTACAAAAATACTTAAAACTAACATAAAATAAGAATTAAAAAAAATAACAAAAGTTTTATGGTGTACGTTTTTAAGAAGCAATAAAAAACGGAAGAAATTATGATATAACCTATTTATTTGCATCTTAAACAATGAGCACCTTTTCGGTATTTTAGAATTGTTATTCTTAAATACAACAAACATTATATATATACTATATATATATATATATATATATTATATATATATATATATATATATATATATATATATATATATATATATTTAGTATATATAATAATATATATTAATAGATAAAAAAAAATATATGATCTCTGTTGTCCATATATATATATATATATATCTATATATATATACGTATAATATATAATATATGATATTATTATATTATATATATATTATATATATATATATATATATATATATATATATTATATATATATATATATATAGCTGGATATATATATATATATATATATATAAATATATATATTATAATCTATATATATTATATATATATATATGATATATATATATAAATATTATATATTATATATACAATAAAGCTCACTCAGAGAGAGATAGGCTTTCATTTATAAATATGAAGCAGACTTATGTATAACAGAAAAGGTGGTAGAATGGAAGGGATCTTCATTCTTAAGGTCTTTTAAAACTTTCAAGTTTCCAACTCAAGAGGTTGGAGAACTGAAGTTGTGCTAGAAAGCGTTGATGCTGGATTCTTGAGGAACTGGGGTGTTTTTTAGTGACTTTTTGTGGACGAGTGCAGAATTAAATTAAATAAGAAAACCCGTTTCACCTAGAAATTAAACGAATAAATCATAAAAATTCACTTTTTTTTCGTATTTTAAAATGAAAAATAACTTTAAGTATTAATTGAAGCTAGGAATCTTCAATGATTTCTTATTTAAGTAAATAATAAATATCGATTCCAACAACGGAATTAATTCCAAACGCCGGGTGAAACAGAGCCCCCTCCCCCAGATATGGAGAGCAGTACTCCATAAAAGGGCTGATGAGGCCCTTGTATAGTTGGAGTCAAATTGAAAAGAGGAAAAAGTGTCACAGTCTAAACACAACTCCTAGTTTCAATGAAGCCGCCCTAGCAACCGTTGTGGATGCAAGGTTTCCAAGACATTTTTTTGTTTATGTTAAGACGCAAGGATGTTTATATTGTCACGTGGTACTTCAGAGAACCGTCAAGAGATAGGAAAGTTAGGTGGTCCCTTAGAGAGGGAGATTTGGTAGAAGTTGTTTTTTAAAGAATTAATATTCACAACGGTTTGAGAACGAAACCGCCACCCGGATTTCTATCCAGATCAGCGAGTAGAAAATCGGAAAGATTAAGACGAAGGCACTTCTAGAAATAAAAGAGGGAGTAAATTGAAAATGAGTTGAAGAATGAAGGTCGAGTCATCAGCATATGAGTGGGATAGAGTTACATGTGCAGGTGAGATCATTATGAAAAGCAGTAATAAAGTATGAGATAATACAGAAACCTGAGGAACACCACTATTGAGCAGAAAAAGAAGTCGCCCCAATCAACAAAAATTATATTGACGATTTGAAAGAAATCTAGACTTAAATAAGAAAAAGAAACAGGAAACCCAAAGGAGGGGAGCTATTGGAGAGCAGTGACGCGTGCCATACTGTTCAAAATGCTTTGGATATGTCAAGCGCCACTTGGCGCAGTCTCCGTTAGTTCTAAGAGCGGAAACCACGAATCTGTTAAATAGGAAAAGTATATCGCCAGTAAACCTTCGAGCGCCGAAAGCTGTACTGGTGATTCGGAAAGAAGGGAATGAGATTCCAGATGGTCCTAAGAATGAGAGTTGAGAAGGTTTCAAAGATCTTAGATACAATACAAGTTAGAGCTATAGGGCGATTTAGAAGGAACAGAGTGGCATCCTTTTTTTGGAATAGGTTGGACATATGCGCGCTTCCAACACTGAGGGAAAGTGCTAGTATTGAGGCATAGAGAATATAGTTGAAGGAGGGGTGGGGTCAGCATGGAAGCACACTCCCTCAAAACTCATTGAGGAATGCCATCCGGGCCACCCACTTTCCTAAGGTTGATAGATTTCAGGAGCCCATGCATCTGATCAAATGTAATCACAGGTAAAGGCATAGGACACCTGAGAGGAGGAGGAGGAGGAGGAAGATAAATAGAGAATCGTCCAGGGTTGAGTTAGAGGAAAATAGGAGGCCGAAGAGATTGCCTTTTCAGTTGGAGTATTAGCAACAGAACCATCAGTGAAAAGAGAAGGAAAGGATAATTTACAGAAGTTGTTAGGGATGTTTTTGGCAAGAGGTCAGAAAGATGTTAGTAGGAGAACCAAGGAGGTCAGCGCACTTTTGTTTAATAAAAGTTCGCTTTCCTTGTCGAAAAGTACCCCTGCAACAGTTTCTAGCTGAATGAAAATTAGCATGAGTGATAGGAGAACGAGAATTTTTTCACTCCTGATACGCACTGTCTTTAGCCTGAATGGCCAGAGAACAAGCACGATCAAACCATGGATTTTGAGGAGGAAAAGATTGTCGAAGAAGGAATGAACCTGCCCATCCTATCAACGATTACAGCTCCCCCTTTATCAGAAGAAGCTGAAGCGTCTTCAGAGTCAAAGCATTCACTCCAATTATAGTTAGCGTAGAAGCAATGCAATGCCCCCCAATTGGCCCGATCAAAGTTCCAGAAAAAATGCGTAGGGCAGGACGGAACTGTTGGAGAGAAAGTATTAAAATTAAGAGATATAAGGTTGTGGTCAGATTTACTGATAGGAGCGAAGGTGGTGTGTTTATAGAGATAAGGACTAGTGGTGAAACATAGGTCAAGTGTTTCCATGAATTGGTCAGGACGATCCAGAATGTGTGTAGGTTCTTTAATTTGTTGCTCCAGATGGTTAAGAATACTGAATGATTCAGCTTCCTCAACACCTAAATCAGTATGAGAGGAACCCATCCATTCAGTTTTGGGTGCATTGAAATTCTCTAAATAGAGGACCTCAGTATTTAGATGAGAAAATATAACAGTTTCATGAGAAGTAGTAAGGTAATCAAAAAAGGAATGAAAATCTGTTCTGTTAGGAGAGCAGATTTTTGTAGTTGAAGGAAAAAAGATTTTAAGCCACAGAACATCGAAGTTAGGAGATCGAGATTCTTGAGACGTGTTATAGGAGTGTTTATGTTTACATAGGCACATACTCCACCCTTCAGGAGGAAATTATAAAATAAGTTATGGTTGGATATATTAAACGAGTTAGAGGATGAATTCTTAGCCATCTGGGTCTCAGACAAGAGCAAAAAATTAGGGTAGAGTTAGAGAGATGGTATTCTACAGATGCAGAGTTAGTGTGCAAACCACTGATGTTGGTAAAGTCAATAGAAAGCCTGCGCCTGTGCAAATCTGTTATCATACATGCACACACACAATCATAAAAAAAAAAAAAGATAAACAAACAGACAACAACAAAAGGAGAAATGAGGAAAAATTATTTGTATGCCAAAACCTAAATTTAAAACCTGAAATTTTAAAACGTGAAAATCCTATTTACAGTAAATATTTAAATATGAATAATACAAAGTTTAAAAACACTCACGCACACACATACACACACTCACGAAATTGCGTACAAAAAAAGAAAAAAAATACAATTGATCAGCTAAAAAAGTGGAAGCTAAATCTGTTTAAATTATAATAAAAGCTATCCAAATAGGTAAATGTTACGCTAAAACCCAAGTTGGAGAAACGCTAAAAACCTAAATTAAAAAAAAGTCTAGGGAAAAAAAAAATAAAAAACATAACCTAGTACTAGCTATATATATTGAAAATAGATTTATTATTGAATCTAAAGATTTTTCATAATTTTTCATCCAAAAAAGTAAGAAATATCGGCCATATTAACCAATACTGATACCCGAAAAAAGGCTCATTCTGCAGATACTATCGGTACATCCCTAATATATATATATATATATATATATATATATAATATATATATATAATATAATATATATATATATATATATATATATATATATATATATATATATATATATATTAAAATGAAGAAAGTTAATGACAATAATACTCACTGTAAGTAATTTTCCGTAGTTCCGCCTACTGGCCGAAAGGACAGACCTATCCCTCTCAATTCTTCTCTCTCTCTGCAGTCCAATCCACTGAGGATCTGGTAGTAATGAAAGCGGATACTTGCAAAAGCGGAAATGTGTAAACAAAGCAAAGAAGGTAGTAAGCTTCAACAGACAGGACACACAAAGCTCATGCAAAAAAAATAAAAATGGATTAGAAAAATGGAAAGGGTGCAACGATGACAATCTTTAGACAGAAATGAAATAGTGATGATTTATTTACCTTTTTTGGGATATTCTCATTTACAGTTGTCTTAGACGTCATTGCCAAACAAAGAAACAATAATTTTAAGTGGAAAAGGATAAGAAGAGACCATTAAACATAGAGATATAATAAAGCAAAGATTTAACAAGGTAAACTTCCCCGATTTCCCCCTTTTTATGCATATATTTATAAATATATATATACAGTATATAAAATATCACATGATTTGGTCAAAAATTTGTAATTGGTCTGGGTGGAATTTATTGTAATAGTAAAAAAAATATATGTAGGTCCGTCAGTTAGTGCAGGTTAGTATTATTAAAGTCAATGTGAAGGCAAGTATGTCAGTCAGTCAAATAATAATTAATGTACGAATTGATATACGATTATCGATATTTATTTATATTAATATTACCCTCCCACGTAAATAAATATGGATTCCCCAAATAGAATTTTTATATGAAAATTGCACTTTAAACAAGCTATATAGCTATATATTTATATATATTTCTTAGAACTATGCAAACAATAATTGTTATAGGTATCTATTCTTATTATACCATAATTTTAAGGCACTTTGATTTTTTTCACATATATTAGACACTAAAAAAAAATTGTTTTCTATTTTTTTAAGTAGCCTCTTTATGAGGAATAAAAACTTCTAAAATTTTAACATTGACACAAATTTGGTCTGAAATTAAGTTTTAATTTACCTTCATCCTTGTTTTCTCAGGATGGAGGTTTAATGCACTGAAGGGCAAAGATCTAATCAGAAAGCACAATCCTAGTGGATAAAGTGGATTACAGCAAATTCTCAATGGGGACTCTAGACCCTGTATAAGGTTGTAAGGAGTTCTAGACTGAATAAAGTTGTAAGGTTTTTAAACCCTAGACAAAGTTACAAGGTGTTCCAGACCCCGTGCCTAAGGGATGGAAAATAAATCTTATTACTTAATTGGCCTAATTTTGCAAATTTTACACATTCCCTATTTTAAATATAATCATAGATATATTTACAAAAATTTTATAAAACTATTCCTAATTGAACTTTTAAGACCTCACCTCCTACTTGGATGCAAAGTAAATATCAATTGCTTGGGATGTCAATCAACAGAGTAAGAGGAGCACTCGCTCAATTTGGCCAATAATTTATCTGGTCCAAAAAAGGTAAGGTATAAATTTGGGTATAGCCAGCCAAATAACAATTTTAGCAATTTAAATAATAAAAGGTTACCTGCTTAAATCCCGTGTGTTATATAAAAAATTCAAATTACAAAAAAAATATACATTTATCCACAAATAATTCAAAGTTTAAGGATTCAGTTTTGGATACTTATATCAATTCAGAATCTGGCTGAAAAGGGAAATAAAAAAAACATGAGGTTGGTTATTGAGGCATTATATTCCTCCCCACCCGTCATAACATGACGGAAGAAAGGGAAAGAGGAAAGGAAAAGCAATGCAATCTCGGAATTAACTGTAAAAAACGAACACACAAACATAGAAAAAATTAACGTTGATCACGGCGTTAATAATTAGTTCAGCACTCCTCCAATATGTCCCTAAAATCTTTTTCACTGACATAATCAGTCTTGGTATGTACCATTCCCAGCATATATGCTGCAAAGTGGTTAAATTCTCCTTGAATCAAGTCCATTTCATGAATTGTCAGACATTGGTAAAGCTTAGGTAATGGTAGAGATGATTGGCTTCTCTTTGACGATGGAGATGATGAGAGAGTTGGACATTTAGGAGTCCGATGGCTGGGCATTGCATCATGTGAGCGTTTGTTGTCAGAAGGAGGTTTGTTCGCCAGAGATCGAGAAGCAGCAGAAGTAGAACTAGAAGAGGTACTACGAGTATTTACATTAGAATCCGAAGGAAACCTGATACGGCTATGAATAGTTGTATCACCGGTGGGTCGCAATTTTGGTTGAACTGATGGGGAAGGTAAATAAGGTAACGTTGGCTCACAGGAGCAGGTCGCTTGTCTTGAAGTTGATGAATCCCCGGCTTGAAATGATCTTTGAACAGTAGAACTGGGGGAAGTAATTGGTCGGAAGAAGTTATAATAACTCATCATATCCCATATGGCATTTATGAGGCCAGTCGAAGGATGTATGCCATCTTTGAGAAAACCTGTAGGTCCCAAAGAATATATTTCATTTCCTTCAGTGGCCAGGAGCTTGAAGTTCCTATACATCTGGGGACTAATGAATCTTATTGCCTCAGAAATGGAAAGTGTGTGCTTTCCCTCCCATCGCAATGAAGAGGTATGTAGGCGATTGAGTTCGTTGAAGACAGCGATGGTATCTTCATTTAGCTCCATGGAAGAAGTGCATGGTAAGTTGTTATACCACTCTTGGGCTTCCTTAGGGGCAAACGCTATACATTGATGGAAATTATAGTAAGGTAAATCAGGGATAGTTGGAATGACAATGTAGAGGGTCATCAGGACTATATTTTTTCATTTCGCAGTAAATGCTTTTAATATGAGGTATCTCATCCTCAGCTTTAAAATCCATTTTTGGCAAAGTGACAGAATACTGCTGTCGGGACTTCTTATCCAGGGATTTCCATGTCTCCCGGGAATACGCCATACGAAAAATTGAAAACAATAGGACATGGGTAGTTGATCTATCCAAAATCGATTCCAAGCAGTTGGATACATCCTCAAACCGGGGATAGGACAATCTTCGAAACTTTACTTCATGTCCTTCTAGGTGGTGTCGGTGTTGGTCAAAGTTGGACTCCATGTGTGACACCCATGAGTGGCCAATAATCTGTATCTGAAAAAAATATATAGGTATTAATCCCAGGTAGTAATATGGCAATATAATAACGTCTAAAATAAGTAGGTAATGTATGGGTATCATAAATCTGATGCATATGCAAAGAATAATAGATATCGATCTGATAGTTAAAAAAAATAAAGTATTGGTATCATCGGTCTGATACACTCAAAGAATAAGGCATTGGTATCATCGGTCTGATACACTCGAAGAATAAGGTATTGGTATCATCGGTCTGATACACTCAAAGAATAAGGTATTGGTATCATCGGTCTGATACACTCGAAGAATAAGGTATTGGTGGTATCATCAGTCTGATACACTCGAAGAATAAGGGATTTTCTAGGGTCTTGTTGTTGTTGTTGGCTTTCTCCTTTCTAATATTTTGCTTTGCACCCAAGGTAACTCCGGAAGGTTTCGAAATGTTCGCTGCCTAGTTCTAGAGGCAATAGTATCAGAGGTTAATGTTTCATTTACTTGTTCTTCTTGAAATGTTGATGCCTCTTGTATAGGGGAACAGCTGGCACCTTCAATGAGCAGTGGTGCCCAATTTACGGTTTTTCCCCTTTTAAAGATGGTATCAGCTGATATTGAGGATATTTTCTCATGTTCAGTAAATCCCAGAAATTCATTTAGAGTTTCTGTGGTAATATCTGATAATCTGGGAGTAAGTTCTAGTTTTGGAATCGAGGTGCCCTGCAGAGTAGTCGAGGCGCCTTCCATAAGATCATCATCCTGTTGGTATAAAGGAAGGTTAAGTCTACAATCATTACGAGTCTGTAACATATCCATATATGGAGATCCAGCAAAACTTCGATGAGATATTACGTCTTCTTGGGATAGTCTTCGAGCACTTCTTTGAGGCTGTTGAATATAATGGCTTTGACTTGTTGTAATAGTAAGAGGTGTGTAGGAAAGAAAAGAAGGTGGTTCAAAGGATACAGGTGATGAAATAGTTATCTTAGGAAAAGTAATTGGAGCAGAAGATGGAGAAAGAGAAGGAGTTGCTTCAAAGGAGAGTTGTTTAAGCGGAGAGGTAAAAAGATTTTGAAGGTGAAATGAGGAAAGATCACCAATAAAAGAAATGGAAGAAATGGTATAAAAATATATGTTTATAAGGTCGTAGAACTCGAATATGAGTGTTGTAAGCTCGTAAAGTTTACCTGAGAACCCCCTGGAGGGGGTCCCCAGAAGAAAAGCACAGAGTGCAGGAGAAGAAAGATGAAGAATTTATTTAAATTTATTTTTCAAATTTTTATTTATTTTTTAGGTTTATCTGTTTAAAAAATATATTTTTTTTAAGAAAAACTTTTATTTATTTTTAATTTTACTTCTTTAAAACATTGTTTTTACAATAAATTTTATTCTTTTTATGTTTTTAACGTAAAAATTTAGCGTTTTTCACACCCTAAAACAGTAAATCAGTAAATCAAACCACCCACCCTTGATCTATTGATCTATCGATTCAAATCATATTTTTGGCAAAATAGCACCAAACTTTTATTTATTTTTATTTTATGTTTAAAAAATATGTATTTTTACTAAATTTTTTATTCTTTTTTGTGTTTATATTTTAAAAAATTTGCGTTTTACACACCATAAATCAGTAAATCAGTAAATCAGACCATCCATCCCACCCTCCCATGATTTATTGATCTATTGATCTATTGATTATTGATCTATTGATCTATTGATCTATTGATCTATTGATCTATTGATTCAAGTCATATTTCAAGTATCATTTTGGATAAACATAACAAAAATAAGTTCTTTGAAAAAATTTCATAGTAAAATTATTTAACATAACCTGTCAAAAACCTATCATAACCTTAACCATCTGTCATACTGGCAAACAAATACATGCTAACGTAACAAAGTTGTTACATCAATAAAAGCTATTATATCATATT
>JABUQX010094346.1:27500-32500 GCA_015478945.1 Trachelipus rathkii
AAGCGCATGTAAATCAATTTATAGACTTCCTGATGGAATTCTTAGAAAAGAATCCTGTTTCAAAAGTAATTGTAGCTGCATATATGGCGGGAAATTTGATCATCAGTTCGTATATGCATCATTACTGACGCAACCAAGCTCAAAATCTATCAGCAGCAGTCTTATAAAAAGAGGTAATAAAATAATTTCAATGGGTTCTAATGGAAATATAGTCTTCAGGGATACATTATTATTTACACTATGGGCATTGGAAAGCATGCCTAAATGTATGGGTGTCAGTGAAAAATACAATTCCAAAGGTTTCTTTTACTATACATTTTTAAATGAAGACACCTTGAATTATAAAGGATCCATCCCTGATAAGAAATTCTTCGAAATAGAAAAAATGTCTGATAATGAAAGACAAGATTTTGAAGAGTACTATAATAAGTTTAAAGGTAAAGAAAACAATATTTTTGAAGAATGTGAAAAGTACCGTGCACAAGATGGTAATATACTAAGAAAATGTTTTGAGATGATCAGGGATAGTTTCATTAAATAATTTGATATAGATTGTCTAGCTAACTGCTCAACAATTGCTTCCTTGTGTTTCTCCATTTACAAAAATGGTTTATGCCTGAGGGAAAAAATTCACTATTCTGGTAGAGAGAACGCAAACTTTCACTACGAAGCACATTACGCAAGTTATGTATCAAGAAAAATTAAACAATATAAACATAAGGCACGCTCGCAATCGGTGGAGAGAAAGGGTTCAAAAATTAAGAACAAATGATTTTATCCTGATGGATTTGGATATGGAACGGCAGGAAAACGGCTTCTTTACCATGGTTGTGCATTGGCATGGAACATAAAAGACTTTAATAATGGAAAAGTCCGATCCATACATCATCTGCAGTGACCGCTACAATCTGACCCATGAACAGGAAGATAGTATAAAGAAGCCGTTTTAGTCATACATGCTTAGAAGTGTGAATGAAAAGTGCTTAAATACCCAAATCATTCAGATCCTGATTCATATTGGAAAAACATTAAGCATTCATGGACTATCATTAAACTCTTAGTAACGAATATTTTAACAACCAGACTCAATAATAGACAATTCATTGTTTGGAGGACGTACTGAACTCTTCGTACATTACTATCCTTCAACTAAGGACAGAAGATCATGTATTTAGACTATACATCACTTTATCCCTTTATGTCCAGAAAAGAATGAAATACCCTTGTGGGCCCCCTTGAAAAACTAATAGGTGATAAAAGTACCCAAGACATGATCATTTAAGAACTCTGGACTCAATGACAAATATTTCAGTGCTGATTACATTAAGATTCTTCCTCCACAAGACTTATACATTCCTTCCTCGCTGAACGAGCCAAAATAAACTAATATTTCCACTCCGTGTAAAATGTGTTAAAGATAATTGCTCGAAATGCAATCATGATGAGAATGAAAGATCCATTGAAGGTGTATACACAACACCTGAAATTCAGTTGGCAATATAGAGATGGGATACAAAATACTCAAAATTGAAGTTTTGTCGTTTAAAGAGAAGGAGTTTATTTGAAGGATATGTGAACCACTTCCTAAAAATAAAGACAGAGGCATCAGGACTGCCTAATAATATTCACGAGGACGATCCTGATTTCGAGGAAGAACTTAAAAAGTTTGTTCGTCTTTTCAAAGAAAAGGAAGGTGTCAAACTTGATATTATCAATATAAAGAAAACCCTGGGATGCGGTTCATTGCAAAATTGTGTCTCAATTCTCTTTGGGGAAATTTCCACAAATACAGATGTTATAGAGATAGAGTAATATGGTATATAATAAACAAATAATGGGAACGTAATCAATTAATGTGTATTTAAAAATTCCTAGTGTTATCCAATAGTAGTAAATATGTTGTGCAGTGTGAAAAATGCACTAGCGAAACATCATTTCAAATGCAACAAATATTCCTATCACGTCGTTTACAACTGCATATGCACGTATAAAGTCTTACGAGTTACTGAACAAAGTCAAACAAAGGGCATTGTACTGCGATACAGACTCGTATTTTTGTCTCTGGAGAAAACGATGAGGTTCCTGAAACAGGAAACCTTTTAGGTGAACTAACAGATGAAATAGCAGATTACGGATCTGGGGCATACAGTGATTCCTGTGTGTGTACTGGACCTATGTATCATACCGTTAGAATAAGAACTGCAGATGGAAATATAAAATATGTTGTAAAAGCCAAAAACGTTAGAATCAATAAAGATACTAAAGATACTATTAATTTTTTAAAATTAGAAAGTTAAGGACTGATTCCGTGCTCTGAAAATAGTATAGCGTTCACGATAATCATGTATGATATATCAAAACCGTGACCCCGGATGTTACAGTGATGGACAATGAAATGAAATAACAAGATTGGATTTATATGTCGATTGAGATGAGACGAGACGATGACCTGGCGCTCTAAAAAGGCTGCTAAAAGTATGAGTCCACTGAATTACTAATGCTAATTTACACGAAGTAAAAGAAAGGGGTTATGTGGTATAGTTTCCTACTACTCTCTTTCAACATGGGAAAAAATAGGTGTTAAGTTTGTGCCGGCCAACAAAAATGGTACAACATTACTTGCCGATAAGCCGATCTCTATTAAAATTCATGTCGCACGTTATCATATGGTTATAAGGGTACTTTAATACCAATGTTAATATAATTATAAATATCGCATCTATGTTTAATGTTAATGTTTTAAAAATGCAAATATTACTTAAAAAAATGTTAAAATAAAAAAAACTATTTATAGTATCCATTATTTATTGGTTCAAGCATTTGGTAATTTTCAAAACTATCGCCGCTACCTACGCGTATTGTGCAACGATGCGAACATTAGGTATTTTAGGTTAGTATGATAAAATTCATTATGCCATCACTTACCCCATGTTACGTACACTGTAGCTTTGAAAGAAAGAGATATATTTTGAAAAGTGTGAATAGTTACGTTTTTAGATGCAAGTTAGTTACTTTATGGTTTTTAAGTATGAACTTGGTATAGTTAGCGTTTATTCGTTCATAAGTGTATTACGTAGTACTATGTTTTGCTGTACATTATGAATCTAGCTCAGGATATATATTTCATCTTGTGTGTGTGATCGCGTGTGTGTGTGTGTGTGTGTGTGTGTGCTGTGTGTGAGCATCGTGTGTGTGTGTGTGTGGTGGGTGTGGTGGTGTGTGGTAGCATTGTTCTTCGTTTCGAGTATATAGCTAGTTAGGTTACTTGAAAATATTTTGTTAATTACTACCATGTTAATGTAAAATTTACATTGATATGATAGTATTCTGCAATTAGTGTGAATAGGTTCGTTTTTGTATGTTAGTTACTTTACTGTGTTAAGTATGGAACTTGTATGTTAGTAATTTATTCATGGTAAGGTATTACGGTAGTTGTTGTGTACACTATGGTTCCTTGCTCACAATTATTTTACGATAGTTTTTATTGATGTAAAGCAACTTTGTTACGTTAGATGTATTCGTTTGCCAGTTATATATGAAGATGGTTAAGGTTGTAGACTTTTTGATAGTAGTTATGTAAATAATTTTACTATGAAATTTTTACAAGTAAGTATTTTTGTTATGGTTATCCACTATGATCGTTGAAATTTGAAATAACAATAGATCAATAGATCAGTAGATTAGGGAGGGTGGTAAGGAGGGGTTTTGAACTGTGCATGGTTGATTTACTGAGTTTACTTATTTACTTGCTAGGGTGTGTAAACGCAAATTGTTTTAATTAATACATAAAAAGAAGAAAAAAATTATAAAAATAATTTTTTAACAAATAAAAAAAAATAAATAAACGGTTTAGGTTATTTTACTAAAAAATATGTTTTGAATCAATAGGATCAATAGCATCATAGAAAGGTGAGGATGAAGGAGGGCTGGTTTGATTACTGAATTACTAATTTTACGTGCTTGTAGGATGTGTAAAATATGACTTTTTACGCGATATTTATTGAAGATATTAAATTTGTTAGTAAAAACTAAGAAGATATAAAAGACTAAAATTACAAAACTCAATAAAATGACACAAAAATGTATTTTTTAAA
The DNA here is from genome assembly GCA_015478945.1 of Trachelipus rathkii. Classification (NCBI taxonomy): domain Eukaryota; kingdom Metazoa; phylum Arthropoda; class Malacostraca; order Isopoda; family Trachelipodidae; genus Trachelipus; species Trachelipus rathkii. The sequence goes on from JABUQX010094346.1 coordinate 31,595, forward strand.
AGGACCTAACTTAAAAAATAAATAATAATTTGACAAACAAATTTAAATAAATGCTCTTGAAAAAAATTTATATTCAATAGGAAACAAAAAATTTTTAAATAAATATTTTTGAACAAAAATAAATAAAATTCAAAATAATAAAGAAAACTATAAAAATTTAAAAATAAAATATTAAAATAAATTTAACACAAGTATGAAATGGATATAGCAGGAAAGTATGTTGTGAAATTATCAATTATTGTTTAGAATATTAAATAAATAAAAAAGTTTTAAAACTTTTTTTATTTTTAACAAAAACAAATAAAATTATGCACAAATAAATTTAAAAAATAATAAAAATAGATATAAAAAAAATTAAAATTAAAAAAATTAAACAAAGTAATTAATATTGAATTGATAAACATAAAAATAAAGTTAGAAAAATAAATTTAAATACAAATATTAGTATAAAATAGCAAACAATATAGACATTTTCAACTTAAAAAAGAAATGTATTAGTTGACGTTTATAAAAAAAGAGAATAAAGAGGTTCTAATTAAGCACTCTTTGGTTGTTAAGGTCATGTTTATTAAATGTTATAATGGTTGCATAATGAAATATTTACTTAAATAACTGAAATTTTACCATTTAGTAGGGTAAAACACCGTTTTATGGGTAAAACCAAGTTTTGGGGTTAGGTCGCCATCTTATATGGAGACCTTACCATTTCTGAATATTTCCTCTTTCTCCCCAATTTTCCTTCCCCTTCTTCATTTTACCTTTCATGCACTCTGTGATTTCTTCTGGGGACCCACCTCCGGGAGGTTCCCAGACAAACCTTAAAGAAACTTACAACCCTCAGTTATTCTAGTTCTACGGACATTTTAAACATAAATTTCTATACTAATATGGGTTAAAAGAATATTT
>JABUQX010094346.1:35000-40549 GCA_015478945.1 Trachelipus rathkii
ATAGTGAGTGGAGAAACAAAGAATATAATCAAATTATAGTTAGGTATACAGCAGACACTACATTCGAGATTAGAATTAGCTTGTTTAATATGTATAGTATATCTAAAAAGGTAACTCATTAATTTCTTCTTCGTAATTGTGCATTTTCTTTAGAGGGGATATGACTTAAGATCATGTATTAAATTTTTGATATTAACACCCTCCTACAAATCCACAAAAGTATTGCCAAAAAATCTAAACCAGTTTGTAGTTGAAATAGTGGCATATACTACAAAAATATGACAACTGATACTTTAATATATTACCCCTATGTTCAAATTAACTATCAAGATATTAAAATCCTTACAGGTTAGTGCAGGGTTATGATATATAGAAAACAGAAAAAAATATAATAAACATTAAAAATTTTAAAGCACTTTTTGTTTCAACATAACTTATTAAATTCCTGGACCTAATTTTGTTTCGAATAACTCCATCTCTGCGATCTCGTCCAACCACAGAAGCTGAAGCTTCAGTAACAAGTTTTACATGTCTTTACAACATTTTGCTGTACACTTCATGTCTAAAACTTAAAGTTGAGTGTTTTTCGATTAAATTCAAGTATTTTATCTTCTTCAATCAGTCTCAAAAACCCGGGGGAATTGTGTGCCATTGGGAAATTGGTGTCATTTTATAATAACATACAGCCTTGAGAATTCAATCTGGCCCTTTAACAACAACTCTTACATCTTTATTTCATGCAGGGAAATCACTTTCACTAACATTGGCTTCATTTTCATCATCACTCTCAACCGTTTCCCCTCCTAAAAATCATCTTCTTCACCATGGAAAGTCTTCTATGAAGGCCTTCAAATCAAAACTGTATTACCCGCTGCCTTCTGACTCTTCACCTCGTCGGCTACATTCCAATGAAGGAATATTTCACCATGAGCAAAATAACTCTATTATCTATAACTTTCATAACAAAATATTCTAGCATTTGACATCAGGAATTTCATTCGACTCTTTGGATCAACAAAATAGTATTTTTGGGACCGTCAGTAAATATTTATTAATCTTTATTATTAAACCAATTAGCAAAATACACCTTTACTATTAATTCGGCAATCAGCTTTAGATTTTTAAGGTTTGGAAATGGATACATAATAACGCAAGATTCTGCATGCTAAGTTAGCCAAACGAGAATCGTTTCCATAGTACCTCTAAAAAGGCCAAATCATCATCTATGTTCCCTGTGATTACACCCCAACAGATGCCATAAGCATAGTACTGGTCAGTCGATAAGTCATCAATGACTTTATTGTCTAGTATGACAAATTTTGGATTTGGAATTGGCCTAAACTTAGCAACAGCCCATTTGGAAACATTGCCATTCAGCTGTGAGCTGAATTTATCTGGCCCTTTGGTAGTTCCATCAATTTTCATAAAATCATTTAGATGCAAAATGCAAATATCCCAATGTAATGGAACTCCTAGAAACATTTCCAAATATCTATGAACCACGTGAATGACCAGTATTGACACTGGTGCCATCTGCCTTTGCTAAATTCAGTCTTGTTTGAAGTACTTTCCTGTAGTGTTTGAATATTCCGAGAGCTACATCTATGTACACTTGCGCATTTTTGTGTTGATGTGATCAAGGTAAATTATATTGAAATAGAAAAGTTCTTAATAACATAGATAAGAAATATTTTTTAAATATAGGTAGTTAGTTTTCACAATTTATATGTGCTTGATACTTAGTATTACTTACCTGGCTCACAAGTGATGACATAATGCTCCTCCAGCAGTGTTGAAGTGGATATTTCCCATTTAATTTCACAATTCACAAGGGTTGCTTCTCGCCTGCCATCGAAGCCTATCCTGTGACCTTTTTCGATCAGGATTTTCTTATTTCTGCGCTTCTGCTCGCAATTTTTCTCTCTTCTTAATTTATTTCTCCAAGTTATTGTTGTGTCAAGCAATTACAATTATAATAATATAACTAAATAATTGTAGATAGTATTAAGTAGTAATTATGTATATAGAAATATACTTACTTGGTGATAACTCCAAAATCTAAAAATGTAGCGGAAGCAATAGCTGCACCAGCTCTACACTTATTTGATACCTGAAAGAGATTTTCCATTAAGAAAGTATTCGAGAAAATAGCTTCAATAGACATATTTCAAATGCTCAGATGGAACTGCTTCGTGATTGTAGATTTTTTTTTTTTTTGCTTTGTAACTTTTAATACAAAACTAAATTACCCTGTCACATATTTCAGTAAGCATTCACAGCCTTGTTCGATCTTGCTCAAAACTTGACATTTCTCCACTCTAATCAGGATCTGAATCATTACTAATTGAAAATGACTGAGACATTTCAGCATCTGATTTCTCTATTTCTCCAGGTACTTGAGGACTTTCTTCTTCAAGTCCTTGAAAAGAGCAGCTTGCTTTCATCTCAGAAGAATCCAGTTTCTTAGCTTTCTTTGAACTAACTTTCTTGAATAACTCCTTTTTTTTAATTTGGCTTCAGAAGGTGTTTCAAGAACTAGCTTAGAAGCGCAGTAGCCATGCCTGTTGTTTTTTTTATCCTGAAAATGGAAAAATTCTATTAAAAACACTTTTATCTCTACCTACTGATGTTAATATAATTTTAAGTTGTAGAACTTACGTATTTGTGTAAGCTTTAAAGCCTAGGTTAACTGGGATGTTATACTCACCTCAGAAAAACTTGTAATCTTCATCGTCATTTTTATAGAAACTTCCTCTTTCAATTCTGCTAGTATCTGGGGTTCTTTTTGATATCATACAGTCAAATAGTTGATTTGCCTTCTTCTATTTAAAACCGCTATCATCTGTTCATATTTTTGTCCTCTTTTTTTTTTCCTAGTTCACAAATTTATAAAAATTTTTCAATTGTAACTGCTTGAGCTTTGTTTTAATTCCAGTGACAGATATTGGATAAACATTATAATTTACCCATAGATTGAATAGTTCTACGCTAACATCTCTCTGAACATTGTCTTTCCTATAGTCTTTAAAGAAAGACATCTTTCAAGCACTTGCTTAGAAGTTGGAAGTTTTCCCAAAGAAATTCTTCTAAAGGATTTTTAAAGCATTCTACACAACGATATATTTGATCTTATTGCTGTTTTCTTTAGACATCGCTAATATATTAAATGATGATTATTTATTTAATTATGTATCTGAAAAAGCAACCAAACCCATAAAAATGAGTTCAATCTAAAATAAAATTTGCATTTGTTTTTAGTTTCTCTGCAAATAACTTTTTAAACATTTATTTTCACTAGTTAAGCTGCTGAAAGTATCTTGCTTTAAATAACTTCAGCAACTTGTATTTTAAATAATACACATTAAACAGTACTTAAGCATTGTATTGAAGAATTTAAGATTAACCTAAGAAAATTTGACAATTTTTTATTCTTTTATATAACTCAAGTGGGATCGCGCTAAAAAACTGGAACCATGCGTTTTTTTTGTCATTAAATTCTTCATGTTGCATCAAAAGCAAGTCATTTAGAGGGGACACTTTTTATTTTTAGGTTTCGGCCCACCTTAATATATATAGTATATATATTTATATATATATATTTATATATAATATATATATATATATATATATGTACATTGTACATCCACATAGGATTATATTAAATACATTCTACATAATATATAATAAATTATAGTATATATATATATATATTAATTAATATGTATATATATATATATATTTAATATATATAATATATATATTATATATAATATAGATATATATATATATATATAATATATATTATTATATATTATATATATATATATATATATATATATATATATATATTATATTATATATTATATTAGTATTCCTCATCCCAAAGTAGTTTACTGAATATCCCATGAACGACTGAGTATGTAGCTCCTCAGTGACGTATCAGTGGGGTAGCTAATTAATAACTAGCTTCATTCATTACCAGTTTAAACCAGATTCTAGAAAGCAGTCTTGTTAATACATCTGTTTATGTATTTGCGTGTGCTCTAACCTCGTTACGTTTTGCACTACATCTTTTTTGTTATGGGCGTTTTCTATTCGCGTTACGTTTTTTGCGATGCAGATAAATATTACAGCGGTACGGCATCAAATTCTGTGTGAAACTAAGAAGTATGCCACTGAGACATTTGCTTCTTTAAAACGCAGCTTATGGGATGCCACTTTATCGAAAAACTATAGTTTTTAAGTGGCCCAAAGCTTTCAAGATTGCCGAGAAAAAAGTTGAAGACGACCTCCGCTTGTGGAAAGACCAATCTAGTCAACAAACGATAAATGCTGGAAGGTTGTTAAAAAAGGGGGTGTTTAAAGAAAAAGAGTGGAACCACCGGTTCATGTCAGAGTGATTGCAGAAGAAATTGATTGGAAAAATTGCAGTTCAGAGAATTAACGAACCATTTGAAACATGCGCAAAATTTGTTCAAACTAGTGCCGAAAGGACTTATATGTGAGCAGAAAGTGAACAGGTGGAAAATTGATAAGATTTACTTGAAAAAGCCTAGAAATGTCTACACAATTTTTGGATTAAAGTTATACAGGCGAATGAATCATGCGGTTTTGAGTACATACCTGAAACCAAACGGCCAAGTCTGCGAATGGTACATAAAATACTCCCTCTTCGTCCGAAGAAAACACGTATGAGCAATTCGAAGGTGAAACACGGATATTGGTTTTTGCGAACACCGTGTTCGTGCCAAGGAATTTGTTACCCTTTAGACACACTTATCACGTCTTTATAAAGATGTTTTGGAACGACTTTCGAAAACGAGTTCAGCGAATCACAACAGACATTGCAGACATTGGGTGCTGCTGCACCACGATAACGCGCCATCTCAAACTGCGCTCTTGTAGAATTTCTGGCAAAGAAAACATTCAAGTACTTCCACATCCTCTATACAGGCCAGATCTAGCTCCGTGTGCGATTTCTACCTCCTCCCTAAGTTGAAAAAGAAGTTGAGGGTCATCATTTTGGACGATGGAAAGCAAAAAAAAAAATTATTTAACACATGAACTAACACACTTCAGGAAAATGAATTCCGTACTGCTATAAAACCAGGGCTGCGGAAGCCGGAGCCGAGCCAGAGCCGGGCAGCCGGGAGCGGGAGCCGGGAGCCGGAAGCCGGGAGCCGGAGGCGGAGCCGGAAGCGGGAGCGGAGCGGAGCCGAGCTGGGAAGCGGGAGGCGTTGGAAGCCGTAAGGCTCTTGGGATGAAGCCGGAGCCGAGCCAAAGCCGGAGCCGGAAGCAGAGCCGGAGCCGGAGCCGGAAGCCGGAGGCCGGAGCCGGGAGCCGGAGCTGCGGAGCCGCAGGGTCTGGAGCGGAGCTGGAGGTGGAGCCGAAATTTTGGGGGCCGGAAACGAAGCCGGAAAAAAAAACCACGCGGCTCAGCTCCGCCAATGTACAAAATTAGGAATGATAATTTATTACTACAAGCAATATTATAATTATTATATATATATAGTATATATAATATATATATATTATATATATATATATCC
>JABUQX010094347.1:0-2500 GCA_015478945.1 Trachelipus rathkii
TCCATGACTACACCCCATTTCTATTAATAGGCACACCTTACTAGACCTAAAATTAATCATCTACATAAAAATACCTTTACTCAAACAGTCCTTGCTTTTTCACTCAACAGTAAAAAAATTCATATACTCCTCATAAACACAAATACGTTCACTAGCAGTTATAACAGCACATTATTAACTCATAACATTAACAGCCCAACTCTAACACGTACGTATATCAGTCAGGATAAACGTTATGAAAGTGCCCGATATCTTGAATCGAATATTAAATGATTCATTAAAATAAAAAGATATATAACTCATGAGACAGACTGAGAATGAAAAAAACAACATCACTCTCTTCCTTCATCTATATATTTAACATCACACACATTATATACCTATCAGAAAACCAAATAAGCTTACTTCTGACAATATACTCTCAATTACATAATATATACTTATATACTTTTAATAAATAAATACACTGAATCAAAACTGTATAATATAACTATCCATTTTTTGAATAATAATTTAAATATATTAAATATAATAAATATATTAATATATATAAATATAATATATATAAATAATTATATAATATAATATTAAATAATGATATATATATATATAATATATCTATTAAATATATATATAATATTAATATATTATATTAATATAAAATAATATATATAATATATATTATATAATAATATATATATTATATATTGATTAGATGAGATAGAAGATGAAGAGTAATGAAGATTATATGAGAGAAGGAAGGAGAATATAGAGTTCATAATATATATATATATTAAATATATAATTTATAAAATCTCCGTATAAATTAGCTATCAATTTTAAGGTATATGAAGGGGGATAGTGGAAATACGCTAAAATTTAAAACCTCTTTAATATACATAAAAAAAGATGTAATTTTAAAAAAAAACAAAAAAAATAACATTTTGTTTAAAAAAAAACCGTTTTTTTTGCAAAAAAAAACAAATTTCAAAAAAAACCGTTTTTTCACAACCCTATTCGGTATCCACATATAGTATATTTTAACACCAAATTGGCGGGTTTTTAGTTACAGTAGTTATTAAGGTTATACTGCATGTTATGACTAAAACAAAGTTATCAAAGGTTGTAAGTAGTACTTTAGCTATAGTTTTTTCTTTCAGTGGTAGGCTTTGTGTATACTAATGTAGGGATTATATAGATACTGAGCGCGATCGTGGCTAGATATGATAGATTTCATGAGCATCTGTTTGGTGATGTTGCTATATAGTGTGACTAGGGCACAGTCTCCGATAGGCTCTTGGCTTCTTACTGTCTCCATATTTCTAATGTTCTAAAGTGTTCCATCACAAATTATGAAAATTTTTTTTATTACAGTAGAAATATATATATATTTTTTTTATTACTTATAAATATAATATATTTTTGTTCATATGTTATATGTGTTCAATTTTTAAGTTAACTTATGAATAGTATGCTAAAATAACACTCCTGTATGGGTTTAGTATCAGTGGTGCAAATATCTGTAGGGGGAAAGGAGGAAACGAAATATATCTCAACTTGGATACAAGAGGTAAATTGTATTTATAAATTTTTTGCTGTTTGATTTAATTACAGTTAGATGAGTGCCTTGAACAATCCGTAAATCTCATATCTCCAAACTAACCAAATGAGATTCAAGCTTCTTTCGGAGCACTTAAAGAATTAAAAGAAAATGCTTTCATTTCTTGAGCGTCGAAAGTTAAGAGTTTGGCTTCTTCCAAATAATCAAATTATAAAGGAGGTAGGCTAACACGTTAACGACATGATGATGATGTGAGTAATTGTAAATGGAAAATAATTCGGTAAGCCCAATACGTTAAGCATAGATATTAACTGGTGTTTTTAAAGTGAAAGAAATTTCAGCATTAAAATTATTATTATCTATAACTATAGAGAGCAAAGAGTTAGATTATATATATATATATATATAATATACTTAATAATATAATAATATAATAATATAATATATATATAATATATATATATATAATATATATAATATATAATATATATATAATAATATTAAAAAACAATAATAACAAAATAAAACAATTTAGAAAATATACAAGAAATTATAGAATATTATATATATTATATATATATATATAATATATATAATATATAAAGTCTAAAAGAAATGATGCATCTTTCTATCTTATCTACCACAAACAAACTTTCTTTTCCCACAAGAACTGGGGTAAGGTGCGAGTGTCATGTCATCGAGAAAAGAAAAGCAGTAGAAGAATATGACAAAAGTCGAAAAGAAACGCCCAGCCTTACCGCCCCATCCCCTCTGTACCATTAATTAGTGAGACCGTCACAATAATCAAGACAGAACATCCACACCCTATCGAGCTTGCACGGACCGCGAGGAACCCTCACGTAGTGGTAAAACACAGAGATACCCTACACCATGATTTAATATCTTAGCAGGTATCTTAAGCCAACAAAGAGCAACGAT
>JABUQX010094347.1:7500-15000 GCA_015478945.1 Trachelipus rathkii
CCATTGAATCATTGATCTATTGATTCAAGTCATATTTTTAGTAAAAATTGTCATGTTTTACATACCCGCTAAAGCAGTAAATCGGTAAATAAGTAAATCAAACCAGCCACCCCACCCTCCCGTTCAGTCTGTTAATGTTAGTGGGTGGATTTGTTTATATTGTTCGGACTGCGCGGTCTTACCCAGGTAACATCTCAGTCTCTGACTACCCTTGGCGAGTGGCCAGCCGAAGATTCGACAGGACGTGACAGTCCCGATGATTTATTGATTCTATTGATCTATTGAATTATTGATTCAAGTCATATTTTGTATAACCTAACACAAAAACTTTTTTTATTATTTATTTATTTATTTTTTGTTTTATCTCCTTTAAACATTTTGTTTTTACCAAAATTTTTATTTTTTTACGTTTATAACTTAAAAAATTGAATTTTCTTACGTACGCATAACGCAGTAAAATGCAGTAAAATGCAGTAATCAACCAACACGCCCTACCGCTCACCCACCCTACCCCAAGGATCTATTAGATTCAAGTCCAATTTCGAGTATCATTTTGGATCACATAACATAAAAACAAGTTCTTTATACATTGATCAACGAATATATGCTAACGTAAACAAAGTTTTCACCATTAATAAAGCTTATAACATAGGCATCATCCGAACTAAGAATATAATGCACAACGAAGCATGAATAAACTGTTAACGTTAACAAAAGTACCACACTTAACAAGCAGTAAAGTAGCTAACATGCATAGCAAAAACGTAACTATTCACAACTTTGTCAAGCATTAATCTGCTAACATGACAAATGTCTAATTTACATTACATGGTAATATTTAACAAAATATTTTATCTAACAATGGGCTAAATTATATATAATTAAATCATACTGATCAAATGAATATACGCTAAACAGCAATAAAGTTTTCACATGCAATTAAAGCTAACATAATCATAACCTGAGACTAAGAAATAAATGTATAAACCGACAAACATAAACAACAACTTACGCACGAATAACTGTTTAACATTAACAAAAGTTTTCCACCAAACTTAACACCAGTAAAGAACTAAAATTGGCATGCAAAACGTAACCTTTTCATACTTTTTTCAAGCATAACTCTCTTAAACATATTAACGTTAATTTTACATTGACCCAGTAATATTTAACAAAATTTATAATTCCTTGTTCTTAATTATCATACAGACCACGAATATATGCTAACGTAGCAAAGGTTTTTACATTAACATAGTAATATTTTTACGAAAAATTTATCATTAACGCTACCTAACTATATATTCCCCAAACAAAATAATTGGCAAACATAACAAAGTTTATCCAAACATAACATAAAAATAAGTTAATTTGAATAAAATATCGTAGTAAAAGTGTAATATTTCACCGATCCTAAAGCAGTAAATCAAGTAAAATCAGTTAAATCAAGACCACCCGTCCCTCCCTGCCCAACACTCCTTGATCTTTTGATATCAATGATCTATTTGATTCAGTCAACATTTCGAGTATCAAGTTTCGGATAAACATAGCACAAAAATAAGTTCATTTATATACCTACCACCAACGAATATATGCAAACGTAACATTGTTTTCACATTAATAAAGCTAACATAGCATTACCAGAACTAAGAATATATGGCGCAATGACAAAACCTAACGCCCTTCACCCCCCCGAATAAACTACTAACATTAACAAAGTTCCATACTTAACAACACTAAAGTAGCTAGTACAGCGTACAAAACGTAACTATTCACACTTTTCAACCATATCTCTAACATAACTCCAATGTTATTTTACATTACATGGTAATATTTAAAACAAAAATTTATCAAACCCTGTCTAATTATCCATACTGACAATGAATATAATGCTAACGTAACAGTTTTTTTTACATTAAACATAGTAAAATATTTAACAAAAATTCATCATGACCATACCTAAATATCTTATCCCCAAGAATAAGTGGCAAAACACTAACAAGTTTATAAAACATAACATAAAAAAATAAAGCAAAGTTTTACCCAAACATAACATAAAAAACAAGTTTTTTATACACTAATCTTTAAAGTAAAGTTTGTAAATAGTTTACTGATTTTTAAGCTGTAAATCAAATAAAGTCTGTAAATCAAACGCACCCCGTACCTCTAGCTCCCCTCCCCACCCACCCTTCGCATGATCTAATTGAGATCCTATGATTCAGTTATATTTTCGGTATCATTTTGGGGAAACATACAATAAAAATAAGATCTTTATACACTGACCAACGAAATATGCTAACGTAACAAAGTTTTAGCATCAATAAAGCTAACGTATCATAACCTGAACTAAGAAATAACGTCCAACGACAAACCTAACAATACCCTTAACGCTGCGAAATAAACAGTCAACATTAAATAATGATCCATACTTTACAGCGTAAAGTTAATAACATTGATACAGAGTAACCTGTTTCACACTTTTTTTCAGACTATCTGTAAACATATTCATTGGTATTTTTTACCTTAACATAGTTAATATTTAACAACATTTATCATAACCTTACCTAATTATCATACAAAGGTAACAAAGTTCTCACATCAATAAAGCTAACATATCATAACCTGAACTAAGAATATAATGTTTAATGACACAAATCTAACATACCTCACGTATGAAAAATCGGCTAACATTCACAAAATTCCCTCTTATCAAAGGTAAAGTAGCTAACAGGACCTACAAAATTCAAATGTATCCCACTTTTTCCAACATATTCAGCAACAGCTAAAAGCAGTATTAATCTAACAAAATCCCTTACAGTGACCAATCTATCCAAAGATACCAGCATCAATGAACTATGAATTTTGTCTGAGACTACATTCATCAAAAAGTGTCACTCATATCCGAATATATCATCATTTGAACTATGAATAAACGTAGACATTAGCAAAATTCCTCGAGCACCTAACTTATGCCAGCAAACTTAAACTATGCTCACGTTTCTATAACAAATCATCGTCAGTTAACACAAGTAACATCTTACGAAACTTATCATTTTCTCTAACAAATCAGTTTTAAATATAAAAGATTATGTAATATTTAAACAAAAACGTAACAGAAATTAAACATAGCTCAACATATCTAACACTTACAATGGGTGAAAACCTACAATAGATACTGACATCTGGATCTACGAATAAGACATTAACATTTGGACCTATGAATAAGTTCTCAACCAATCCCTCATCATACAGCAAAACTCAACCTATGCTGGCTTTTCAATCATATCATCAGCAGATAAAGCAGCATTATCTAACAAAATTCCTTAACAAAGTGTCAAAACTGACTATCAAAGATACAGGCCCATCTTTGAACTATGAATTGGATCTAGCATTCATCAAAGTGTCTTGCAAATCAAATATAACATCATTTTGAACTATGAATAAACGTGGACATCAGCAAAATTCTCTGTCAAACATCATAAAATAACCTATCGAACAAACAGATCAACGAATAAAATGCTAGCATAATATTTCCTGAACTAAAAACACATAGTACCACAGCATACTTGGTATACATTAAGCGTGAATAAACTGTAGACATTAACAAAGTATAACAATCTCAAGCTTTACTATAGACAAGCTGATAGGTTTGGCAACAGCGCATCATACAGAAGCGATTTGGCAGAACTGGAAGCATTATTTGGAGATCACCCCCATAGAGATGCATGAAGACCCTTCTCGGGGTACCCCGAAGGGGGGTGTAAGCGGTTACATAAGGGCACAGCCCAAAGGCGATTTTACTCTCCCTCAGCGGGATTCGAACACTGAAACTCCGCGTTGCTGAGTTAACAGTAACCGGGAGCTTTATCCACTAAGCCATCCGCGTTCCCTTGAGATTGTTATACTTTGTTAATGTCTACAGTTTATTCACGCTTAATGTATGCCAAGTATGCTGTTGTACAATATGTTTTTAGTTCAGGTAATATTATGTTAGCATTTTATTCGTTGATCTGTATGTTCGATAGGTTATTTTATGATGTTTGACAGAGAATTTTGCTGATGTCCACGTCTATGTTTATTCATAGTTCAAAATGATGTTATAATTTGATATGCAAGACACTTTGATGAATGTAGTATCAATTCATAGTTCAAGATGCTGGTATCTTTGATAGTTTTGACACTTTGTTAAGGAATTTTGTTAGATAATGCTGCTTTATCTGCTGATGATATGATTGAAAAGCCAGCATAGGTTGAGTTTTGCTGTATGATGAGGGAAGGGTTGGAAACTTATTTATAGGTTCAAATGTTAAAATGTCTTAATTCGTAGATCTGATTTTAGTATCTATTGTAGGTTTTCCCCCTTGTTAAGTGTTAGATATGTTAAGGCTATGTTTAATTTCTGTATCGTTTTTGTTAAATATTACTATGACAACGTGAAAATAACACTGGTTTGTTAGAGAAATGATAAGTTTCGTAAGATATTTCTGTGTTACTGACGATGATGTGTTAGAAACGTGAGCTTAGGTTAAGTTTTTGCTGGGTAATGGTTAGGTTAGCTCGAGAATTTTGCTAATGTTTACGTTTATTCATAATTCAAATGATGTTATATTCGATATGAGTGACACTTTGATGAATTGTAGTCTCAGTCATAGTTCAATGAAGTGCTGTATTTTTTGATAGATTGGGTCACCTTTGTTAAGGGATTTGTTAGATAATACTGTGGCTTTAGCTGTTGCTGATATGTTGGAAAAGTGGGGTAGATTGAGTTTTGTATGTAACTGTTAGTACTTTACTTTGATAAAGTAGGGAATTTTGTGAATGTTAAGCAGATTATTCAACGTGAGGTATAGTTAGATTTGTCATTGTACATTATATTCATAATTCAGGTTATGATATGTTTGCTTTATTGATGTAAAAACTTTGTTACCTTAGCATATATTCGTTTGGTTTGTATGAAATTAGTTAAGGTTATGATAAATGTTTGTGTTAAAATATTACTATGTTAAAGAAAAATACGAATTGATATTTACAGATAACGTCTGAAAAGTGGTGAACAGGTACGTTTGTATGCAATGTTAGTTACTTTACTGTGTTAAGTATGGAACATTATTAATGTTGACTGTTTATTCGAGCGTAAAGTATGTTAGGTTTGTCGTTGTACGTTATATTCTTAGTTCAGGTTATGATATGTTAGCTTTATTGATGCTAAAACTTTGTTACGTTAGCATATATTCGTTGGTCAGTGTATAAAGAACTTATTTTTATGTTATGTTTATCCAAAATGATACTTGAAATATGACTTGAATCAATAGATCAATAGATCATGGAAGGGTGGGTGGGGAGGGGAGTAGAGGTACGGGGGGTTTCATTTACTGATTTGTTGATTTACAGCTTTAAAATCAGTAAACTATTGCACTTTACTATGATATTTTATTCAAAGAACTTGTTTTTATGTTATGTTTGGATAAAACTTTGTTATTTTTTATGTTATGTTTTAATAAAACTTTGTTATGTTTGCACTTATTCGTTGGGGATTATGATATTTAGGTATGGTTATGATGAATTTTTGTTAAATTTTACTATGTTTAATGTAAAAAAAACTGTTACGTTAGAATTATATTCATTGTCAGTATGATAATTAGACAGGGTTAAGATAAATTTTTGTTAAATATTACTTTGGTAATGTAAAATTAACATTGATATGTTAGAGATATGGTTTAAAAAAGTGTGAATAGTTTACGTTTTGTAAGCTGTGATAGGTACTTTACTGTTGTTAAGTCGTTGTACATTATATTCTTAGTTTTGGTAATGCTATGTTAGCTGTATCAATGTGAAAACATTGTTACGTTAGCACATATTCGTTGGTTAGTATATAAAGATATTATTTTTGTGTTATGTTTATCCGAACTGACACTCGAAATGTGACCTGAATCAATAGATCAATAGATTAAAAGATCATGAAAGAGTGGGAGATAGGGGACGGGTGGTTTGATTTACTGATTTACTGATTTACTTCTTTAGGATCGGTAAACTATTACACTTTACTACGATATTTTATTCAAAGAACTTATTTTTATGTTATGTTTGGATAAAACTTTATGTTTGCAATTATTTATTGGGGAATATGATAGTTAGGTAAGGTTATGATACATTTTTGTTAAATATTACTATGTTAACGTAAAATTTTTTGCTACGTTAGCATATATTCGTTGGTCTGTATGTTAATTAGACAAGGATATGAAATTTTTTTAAATATTACTGTGTCAATGTAAAATTAAAAAAAAAAAAAAAAAAAAAAAAAAAAAAAAAAAAAAAAAAAAAAAAAAGAAATTTTAAATATTACTGTGTCAATGTAAAATTAACGTTAATATGTTAGGGATATGCTTGAAAAACTGAATAGGTTACGTTTTGCATGCAATGTTAGTTACTTTACTGGTGTTAAATATGGAACTTTGTTAATGTTAACAGTTTATTCGTGCGTAAGTTGTGTTAGGTATGTCGTTGTACATTATTTTCTTAGTTCAGGTTATGCTATGTTAGCTTTATTGATGTGAAAACTTTATTACGTTAGCGTATATTCATTGATCAGTATGATAATTATATATAATTAGCCATTGTTATGATAAATTTTTGTTAAATATTACCATGTTAATGTAAAATTAACATTGTTATGTTAGAGATATGCTTGACAAAAGTGTGAATAGTTACGTTTTTGTATGCATGTTTAGTTACCTATATGTTGTTAGTAGTGGTATTTTGTTAACGTTAACGTTTATTGCAAATGCTTAATATGTGGTTAGGTTGTCGTGTGCATTATATTCTTAGGTTCGGATGATGCTATGTAAGCTTTATTAATGTGAAAACTTTGTTACGTTAGCATATATTCGTTGATCAATGTATAAAGAACTTGTTTTTATGCTATGTTTATCCAAAATGATACTCGAAATCAATAGATCAATAGATCAATAGATCAATAGATCCTGGGGTGGGTTGGGAGGTTAGGGCGGGTGGTGTGATTTACTGATTTACTGATTTCCTGCGTTAGGGTTCGTAAAAATTCAAATTTTTTAAGTTATAAACGTGAAAAATATAAAAATTTTGGTAAAAACAAAATGTTTAAAGGAGATAAAATTAAAAATAAGTAAAATAAATAAATAAAAAAAAGTTTTGTGTTATGTTATACAAAATATGACTTGAATCAATAGACCAATAGACCAATAAATCAATAGATCATGGGCTGATGGGGAGGGTGGTGTGGCTGGTTTGATTTACTTATTTACTGCTTTAGGGTATGTAAAACATGATAATTTTACAAAAAATATAACTTGAATCAATAGATCAATAGGTCAATAGATCAATAGATCAATAGATCAATAGATCATGGTTGGACAGGAATGCATTTTGGGTGGCTTGATTTACTGATTTACTGATTTAGGGTATGTAAAACATGACAATTTTAGTAAAAAAATGACTTAAATCAATAGATCAATAGATCAATAGATC